>MCJB01003113.1:218724-237339 GCA_002018475.1 Nicotiana obtusifolia
CCCCCCCCCCCCCCCCCCGCAATTCATACAAAAGTAAAAATACATACAAGAAGTCTTAATTAGGGGAATATGGATCTAGAAAGAAAAATGACCGTTCAAGTCATTACATTCTCCACCTCTTAAACAAATGTTCGTCCTCGAACGGGTCTAGAATAATACCTGGAGTGCTGATCCTCGGTCTCCCAAGTTGCTCCCTCGGCTGGTTGGCCCCTCCACCAAAGCTTTACCGCAGAAATTATCTTGGATCTCAACTAGCAAACATGCCTGTCAACAATAGGAACTGGCTCCTCCTTATAACCCAAGCTCTCATCTAGCTGAATCGTGTTGTAATCTAACACATGCAACCTGTCGGCATGGTACTTCCGAAGCATAGACACATGGAAGACCGAATAAACTCCCGATAGATTGGGAGGCAAAGCAAGCTCATAATCAACCTACCCAACTCGCCTCAACACCTTGAATGGGCCAATAAACCTTGGGCTCAGCTTGCCCTTCTTCTCAAACCTCATGATACCCTTCATCGACGAGACTTTCAAAAGAACATTCTTGCCCACCATAAATGATAAATCACGCGCCTTTTAATCCGCATAACTCTTCTGTCTGGACTGTGCTCTGCAAAGACGCTCCTGAATCAACTATACCTTCTCCAAGGCATCCTTCACTAAATCAGTTCCATATAATCTAGCCTCACCGAGCTCAAACCATCCGATGGGCGAACGACATCGCTGACCATATAAAGCCACAAATGGAGCCATTTCGATGTTGGACTGATAACTGTTGTTATAAGAAAATTTGGGAAAAGACAAGAATCGATCCTACTACCCTCCGAAATCAATAACACACGCTTTGAGCATCTCCTCTAGAATCTGAACTATCTGCTCTGACTTCCTGTCAGTTTGTGGATGAAAAGTTGTGCTGAGCTCTACCCGGGTTCCCTACTCACTTTGTACTGCTCTCCAAAATGTGAAGTGACCTGAGGGCCTCTAGCTGAAATGATGGAAACAGGCACACCATGCAACCGGACAATCTCCTGAATGTAAATCTGGGCCAATCTCTCTGAAGAGTACGTAGTCACTACCGGAATAAAGTGTGCCGAGTTGGTCAGCCTAACGACAATGACCCAAACAGCATCAAACTTCCTAAACGTCCGCGGCAACCCAACTACAAAGTCCATAGTGATCCGCTCCCATTTCCACTCTAGTATAACCATCTGTTAGAGTAGGCCACCTGGCCTCTGGTGCTCATACTTAACTCGCTGGCAATTTAGATACATCGCTACATACTTAACTATGTCCTTCTTCATCTACCGCCATCAATAATGTTGCCTCAGGTCACGATACATCTTCGTAGCACCAGGATGAATAGAATACTGGGAACTATGTGCCTTCTCTAGAATCTTCTCCTTCAAGCCATCAACATTAGGAACACATAAGTGACCCTAGAGTTGCAGAACACCGTCCTCACCGATAGTAACCTCCTTGGAACCACCCCCGTAGTACCGTCTCTCTAAGAACCAGAAGGTGCGGATCATCGTATTGACGAGCCTTGATTCGCTCAAATAAAGAAGACTGAGCCACAACACAAGCAAGAACTCGACTGGGCTCTGAAATATCAAACCTCACAAGTTTGTTAGCTAAGGACTGAATTTCCAAAGCCAATGGCCTTTCCTCTGCTGAAATAAATGGAAAACTACCCATACTCTCGGACTTTCTACTCAAGGTATCCGCATCCACATTCGCCTTGCGTGGATGGTAAAGGATGGTAATATCATAGTCCTTTAGTAACTCAATCCACCTGGTTGCCTCAAATTAAGATCCCTATGCTTAAATAAATGTTGTAAGCTATGATGATCGGTGTAAACTTTACAGGACACCCCATAAAGATAATGCCTCCAGATCTTGAGAGCATGCACGATCACGGCCAACTCCAAATCATGTACGGGGTAATTCTTCTCGTGAGGCTTTAGCTAACGTGAAGCATATGCAATAACTCGCCCTTCCTACATCAACACGCAACTCAAGCCAATGCGTGAAGTGTCGCAATACACAATATACATCATTGAACCGGAAAGCAACACTAGAACTGGTGATGTAGTAAAAGTTGTCTTGAGCTTCTGAAAGCTCGCCTCGCAATCATTGGACCATTAGAATGGAGCACCATTCTAGGTCAATCTAGTCAAAGGTACTGCAGTAGATGCGAAGCCCTCCACAAACCAACGATAATAACCTGCTAACCCCAAGAAACTCCTAATCTCGGTCGTTGTGGTAGGATGAGGCAACTCTGGACTGCCTAGATCTTCCTGGGATCCACCTTAATGCCCTCACCTGATATAACATGCCCCAAGAATGCCACAGAATCTAACCAGAACTTACTTGGAGAACTTAGCATATAGCTTCTGTTCCCGCAAGGTTTGAAGCACAACTCTCAAATGCTGCTCGTGCTCCTCCACACTACGCGAGTAGATAAATATGTCATCAATGAAGACAATGACGAATGGGTCAAGATATGGCCTGAACACCCGATTCATCAAATCCATAAATGCCACCGGGGCGTAGGTCAAGCCGAAATACATCACTAGAAACTCATAGTGGCCATTTCTAGTCCAAAAAGCCGTCTATGGAACATCCGAAGCACGAATCTTCAACTGATGATACCTAGATCTCAAGCCGATCTTAGAGAATACCCTGGCACCCTGCAACTGGTCGAACAAATCATCGATATGCGGTAACGGGTACTTGTTCTTAATGGTAACTTTTTTCAACTGGCGGTAATTAATGCACATCCGCATACTCCCATCCTTCTTTTTCACAAATAACACTGGTGCAACCCAAGGCGACACACTCAGCCTGATGAACCCCTTTGCTAGCAACTCTTTAAGCTGCTCCTTCAACTCTTTCAACTCCTTCGGAGCCATGCGGTATGGTGGAATAGAGATTGGTTGGGTACCTGGTGCCAATTCAATACTGAAATCGATATCACGATCTGGTGGCATGCCTGATAAATCAGAATGAAACACATCAGAAAACTCCCGCACCATGGGCAGTGAATCAATCATAGGAGTCTCTACAGCAGTATCCCGAACATAAGCTAGATAATCCAAACAACCCTTCTCGACCATGTGTCGAGCCTTTAGGAAAGAGATAACCCGAATAGATGCACTGATAGATGAACCCCTCCACTCCAATCTAGGCAACTCTGTCATCGCCAAGGTAACCATCTTGGCATGGCAATCAAGAATGGCATGATACGTAGACAACCAGTCCATGCCCAGGATGACCTCAAAGTCGGTCATGCTGAGCAACAGAAGATCTAATCTGGTCTCATAACCATAGAAAGTCACAATACAAGATCGGTAGACCCGATCCACAATGATAAAATCGCCCACGGACGTGGACACATATATAGGAGCACCCAAAGGGCGCACGAGAGACATCTGGATAATGAGCAAATAGAGAAGAAACATATGAATATGTAGACCCATGATCGAATAATACAGAAGCATCCCTACCGCAGACAGAAATAATACCTGTGATAATGGCATCTGAGACTACTACAGCTGGTATGGCTGGAAAAGTATAGAACCTAGCTGGAGCGCCACCTGCAGACCCCTACCCACCTGCCCTCCTCCTCTGGCAGACCGGATGGCTGGTGTGGTAATCATGGGCTGATGGCCCTATTGGCCCTGCTGCACTACCTTGCCCCAAAACCTGGGGAAAGATATCCTCATGTGACCAAGCTCCCCGCACTCATAGCAACATCTCGGTGCGGAAGACGACTGACCCTGAGTCTGACCCTAGGGATCTGAATACCCTCTGGAAGGGCCCTGAATAGCCGGTGGACGGTAGGAGCTCTCTGGAATGGCACTGAAATAGGGCCGCACAGGTGCACCCCAAGAAGGTGGTGGTGTTGAATGAGTGGGTCTGTTGGACTAACCACTCACGAACTGACTTCTGCCCCCAGACGGGGCACTACTAAATCCTCCAGAATGCCGAGGCCTCTTTTCCCTGGTCTTATATAATCAGCCTTGGGTGCAGCTACCCTCAATCCATCGAGCTATGTCCACAAAGTTGCTCGTAAGGAGTCCCCATCTCCACCTCTTGGGGCATAGTAACCCGAATACCATAATGCAAGCCCGCAATAAACTACTGCACTCTCTTTGCATCGGTGGGGAGTATCATAAGTGCATGGCGGGACAGGACAACTCAGAGAATCTCGCCTAATAATCGGTCACAGACATCTGACCCTACTGGAGCCACTCAAACTAACCTCGTAGATCTTTCCTCTAAGAGGGTGGAATATATCTCTTCAGAAAGAGACGTGTGAACTGATCCCAAGTTAAGGGACGCGAACCCACCGGCCTGCTAAGAAGATAGGACTGCTACCGTCTACGGGCCTTGCCCTCCAACTGAAATGTGATGAAGTCCACCCCGTTGGACTCTAATACTCTCATGTTGTACAGCTTGTCCCTACAACGATCAATAAAATCCAGGGGGTCCTCATGTCGCTCACTGTAAAAGGTAGGAGGATGCTATCTGGTCCATCTATCCAACAGCTTATGCAGCTCGATTGCCACATCTAGTCTGGGCTTCGGTACAGCCGCTGCAACTAGCTAGGGTCCGCCTACAAGTAATGCACCTGGGGTCTAACATATGGCAGCAGTGTGCCTTGGAGCCTGAGCAGTAGGGTCTGTACTGCCCCTCTCGCCTGAGATGTGGCTGGGTCCCCTAGAAATAAACCAGCCTGCGTCATAGAATCCATGAACCGGAGCATACGACCCATGACCTCCTGAAATACTGGTGCAGACGTGAAATCTGTCGGGGTCGGCTCAGTTGCAGGCACTTCATCCTGCTCCTCAATGACAGGATCCTCCATCGGATCCACTGGTGGCACGACGGGAGTAACTATAGGACACCCTCGTCCTGTAGCAGGAGCTGGAGCTCTCCCCGGCCTCTACCTCGGCCTCTAGCAACAGGGGAAGCAACTCCTCCACCGCCGAATACATCTGTTGCGCGTGTTTTCACCAGCTGTGAGAGAATAAGAGAAAGATACTTAGCACAACATCAACTACACAATAGGAGATGAAGAAAGAGAAGTTTCCTACCACCCTATAGCCTCTCGAATATAAGTACGGACATTTCCGTACCGATCCACAAGACTCTATTAATATCATTCATGACTTATGAAACCTACATGAAACTAGAGCTCTGATACCAAGCTGTCATGACACAATTTGCACAATGGGCCGTGATGGCGCCCATCGTCATCGCTAGGCAAGCCAACTGTGAATTACCTAATAAATTTCTCATTTTAATATTTTTAAAGTCTTTGATTTTTATTTAATGTGAAAACAAATAGTAAGTGAGCATAGTAATGTAAAGCATAAACAAAACGGGAAAGTAAGACAGTGAATTAAATAATCAAAACCATGAATGTCTATTAGAATCATCAAAACCCGGTGTCACAAGTGCACGAGCAGTAAAATATACAAAACTCTCTAATAACTACTGTTTGAAACAAAATAGATAGAAAAGATAAAACATAACAAGAGGAGGCTCCGGGTGCTGCATAACGGAGCATGGGAAAGCAGCTCACCACTAAGCCTCGGGTAATGGGGATACGCGCCCGGAAGAACTCTAGATGCACCTGCCTCGGAACCTACACAATATGTGCAGAAGTGTAGAGTGAGTACATAAACAACACGTACCCAGTAAGTATTTAGTCTAACCTCGAAGAAGTAGTGATAGGGGGTCGACTTCAACACCTTACTAGTGGGCATTATACATAATGTACAAGATTATTTAATAGGCATGAAATAAAACATCAATGATGGAATAAGAGGCAATAATTAAATGACCATTTATCAAAATAACAATTAAAAGTCCCCAAATATCACATACTAATCTCAACAAGTAAGGTCTCAACATGTATTTATAAATCCTTAAGTCATGAAAGACATATCAAGTATAATCAGACTCCGAGTGAAAACACGCACGAGTTATGCCGAGGACGTACAACCGATACATAATAATCATGTAATTACACTACCGAGTTCGTACGGCCTGATCCATAGATGCATCCCATAATATATATATATATATATATATATATATATATATATATATGTGTGTGTGTGTGTGTGTGTGTGTGTGTGTGTGTGTGTGTGTGTGAGGCGTTCGGCTCGATCCACTTGAATAGGAAAACTCTACGGATTTCAAATTTCATATTTACAACTCCGAGGTAAGCCCATTGAAAGAATATATTTTCCATCAATAATTAAACATTCCGCCAAGTCCCTAAGTTATGAAGCTCGATTTAACATAATCTTTAACAAAGTTTTACTTATTAATACAAGCAAATAAACTAGCAAGTTGAGTCCAAATAGTGCAAGTAATAGCATAATAAAGGCCATGAATTTTAGCTACGCAAGAAATCTTGTCACTTCGTGCGTATGTAGCACCCAAAATTTGTAGCAAATAAAAATTTAAATACCAATGCGGTTAATTCCTCTTACAATGTTAGGCAAGAGACTTACCTCGTTCACAAGTCCATTTTCCGCTCTACAAATCCCTCTAATAGCATCAAGTCGGTGCCGAACAATTCAAAACCAGTCAATTGTTATACAAACTAATTAATAATTTCTCAAAAGTTCATAATTTAACTATTAGAGTGATTACCCAACCCAATTTGGAAGGTTCCTAAAATTCACCCTCGGGCCCACGTTCCTGGATTCCGGAAATTTTCACAAATAAATGTTACCCATGACCTCATAAACACAAATATATAATTTTTACCCACTTCCATATTTATTTTTGTGGTCTAATCTCATTTTTATCAAATCTAGGTTTTTCAACCAAATCCTAATATTTTCATAATTCACATGTTAATATCTACCCATAATTTATGTATTATGCTCACATTATATAGAAATCACTTACCTGCAATAGCTAGGTGAAAATCCCTCTTTACAAAGCTCAAAAATCGGCTAACAAATGTGAAAAATGAACAAAAAGGCCAAAATCCTGATTTTTATTAAGTCACTGCCTAGGTCTGCCTTCTTCACGAACGCGAACAAGCCCTCGCGATCGCGAAGGCAAATGTCACGAACCCAGAAAGTCCTCTTTGCAATCGCGAGAAGACACACACGAACGTGATGCATTAAGCCACCCTCTCATCGCGAACGCGTGCCCCCACTCGCGAATGCGAAAGACAACAGGGTTGCCCAAGCCCACGCCTAGGCCTTCTACGCGAACCAGATGAGTCAACCCCGAACATGAAGGCCACTAGTCCCAAGACTCCGCGAATGCGACCCAGACTTCGCGAACGCGAAGAAAAACACCACCCAGTCCTCAATTCCTTCTTAGCGATTGCGAGGGTCCCTATGTGTTCGCTTAGAAGGAAACCAGAACAACACACCAGTAGGTTTAGGACTTCTCTCCAAGCGGTTCGAAACGCACCCGAGCCCCCCGGGACCCCATCCAAATGCACCAACAAGTCTATAATCATTACAGGGACCTGCTCAAACCCTCGGAACACATAAAACAACATCAAAACTACTAATCGCACCCCAAAACCAAATTAAATCAACTTATGAACTTCAACTTCTTAACTAGCTCCGAACGCACCGAATCATACTTAGTCTTTTCAGAATGACACTAAATTTTGCTCACAAGTCATAAATCACCATACGGACCGATTTTTAGGCTCGAAATCCCAAACAAACCTCGATAACACCAAAGTCTATTCCAAACCAAATTTAAAGAACTAGAAAACCTTCGATGAACCAACTTCCAATATTAAGCACGGAAATGCTCCCGGATCACCTAAAACCCGATCCGAACACACTACCAAGTCCAAAATCATCATACAAACCTATTGAAATCATCAAATCCCGGTTCTGAGGTCGTTTACTCAAAACGTTGACTCCAGTCAAACTTGGCCATCATAGGCCACTATTAAGGATCAAAGAGCTCGTTTGGTACGAGAGATAAGGGATAATTAGTCCCCGGATTAAATTTGAGATGAGTTTATCCCACGTTTCGTTGGGATAAAATAGTGGTATAAATAATCCCTGGATTAGTTATTCCGGGATTGTAGTGTTTTTTTATCCCTATGGGAAGGTGGGATAGCTAATCCCGGGATAACTAATCCTAGGATAACTAATCATGGGATAGCTTATTTCCCAACCAAATGACCCCTAAGTATTCCGATTTCAACCCGAACCCTTTCAAACATAAACCAACCATCCCCTCAAGTCATATAACAGTAAAAGCACATAGGGGAAGTCTTAATTAGGGGAACGGGAATCTAGAAAATAAAACAACCGGTCGGTTCGTTACAGATATCTGATATCCTCCCGTTTTTGTCAAATACAGTGTTGCTGAACCTGAAAGTGAGCTAGGATTGAGTGGGATGGCCGTAGAAGTTCGAACTTGGAACTCTTTTGTGTAATCTATTGATGAACTCTTGTTGAGGATTTCGGTTTATTAGTCATCTATTTGGGAGTTCAGCTAATCTTATTTTGCTATGAGGATTGTGTTTTGTTAATGTAATGAAAGACATTTGTTGCCTTTTAATTTATTAGAATGGTGAATGGCAATAGCCTTAAAAAGTGCAGTAGCGAGTAGCCGATTAGATTAGCAATCGCCTTAATAATACATACAACCCGATCCAAAAATCCGAAATCTTTATCCGATCCAAACTTTAAAATCCGATAGTATTCAGATCGGATTCGAATTGCATTTTGTAGAATCTAAAAACCAAACTTTTCAATCCAAAATGTGCTAAATCCGATCCGATCCATGCACAACCCTAATTTCATCCAAGTTCAAACATGCTCTGGGTAGTCCGAAACACACCCGAGCCACCCGTAACCCCGTCCGAATACATCAACAAGTCCATAAACATAATGCGGACATACTCGAAGCCTTGGAACACATAAAATAACACCCGAATCAAGAATCACACCTCAAAACCTCAATAATCAACTTCAAAGCTTCAAACTCATTTCAGCCAACTCCGAACGTGTCAAAACATACTTGACAACTCGGAATGATGCCAAATTTTACGCAAAGTCATAAATCACAATAAGAACCTATTCCAAGGCTCGGATTCCCAGACGGACATCGATAACACTAAAATCCACTTCAAGTCAAACTTAAAAAATTCTAGAACCTTCAAAATGTCAACTTTCAATAATAAATGCTGAAATGCTGCTGGGCAACCCTAAACTAAATCCGAACGTACACCCAAGTCCAAAGTCATCATACGAACCTATTGGAACCTCCAAATCCCGATTCTAAGGTCGTTTACTCAAAGCATTGACTCAAGTCAAACTTGGCCACCTTAGGCCACTATTATGGAACTAAGTGTTCGAATTCAACCCTTCCAAAACCAAACCAACCATCCCTGCAAGTCATAAAACAGTAAAAGCACATACGACAAGTCTTAAATAGGGGAATGGGGATCTATAAAGAAAAACGACCGGTCAGGTAGTTATATTCTCCACCTCTTAAACAAACATTCATCCTCGAACGGGTTTAGAATCATACATGGAGTGCTGAATAAGTGCGGATATCTTCTCTGCATATCCTCCTTGGCCTCCCAAGTCGCCTCCTCGACTGGTTGACTCCTCCATTGGACCTTCACTGCAGAAATCTTCTTAGACCTCAACATGCGAACCTACCTGTCAACAATGGCAGTTGGCTCCTCTTCATAACCCAAATTCTCATCAAGCTGCACTGTATTGTAATCTAACACATTCGGCCTGTCGACATGGTACCTCCAAAGCATAGGCACGTGGAAAACCGGATGAACTCCCAATAGATTTAGAGGTAGAGTAAGCTCGTAAGCAACCTCCCCAACTCGCTTCAACACCTCAAATGGGCCAATAAACCTCGGACTCAGTTTGCCCTTCTTTCTGAACCTCATGATACCTCGGCGAGACCTTCAAGAAAACTTTCTCGCCACCATAAATGATAAATCATGCACTTCCTGATCTGCACAACTCTTCTATCTGGACTATGATGTGTGAAGTCGCTCCTGAATCAACATCACCTTATCCAACGCATCCTTTACCAAATCAGTACCATTTAGCCTAGCCTCGTCAGGCTTAAACCAACTGATGGGGGAACGACATCACCGAACATATAAAGCCTTGAATGGAGCCATCTCGATGCTGGATTGATAAATGTTGTATAAGAAAACTCGGCCAATGGTAAGAATCGATCTCACTGCCCTCCAAAGTCAAAAACACATGCTCTGAGCATGTCCTCCAGAATCTGAATTGTCCGCTCCAAATGCCAGTGCTGAGCTCTACCCGGTTACTCTGTACTGCTCTCTAGAAATGTGAAGTGAACTGAGGGTCTCTATCTGAAATGACGGAAATAGGCACACCATGCAGCCAAAAGTTCTCCTGAATATAAATCTGAGCCAACCTCTCTATAGAGTACATAGTCACCACTAGAATAAAGAGTGCATACTTGATCAGTCCGTCGACAATAACCCAAACAACATCGAACTTCCTCAACGTCCACGGCAACCCAACTACGAAGTCCATAGTGATGCGCTCCCACTTCCACTCCTGTATAACCATCTGCTGAAGTAGGTCACCTAGCCTCTGCTTCTCATACTTAACCTACTGGCAATTCAAACACCTCGCCACATACTCAACTATGTCCTTCTTCATCCGCTGCCACTAGTAATGCTGCCTCAGATCACGATACATCTTCGTAACACCTAGATGAATAGAATACCGCGAACTGTGTGCCTCCTCTAGAATCGTCTCCCTAAGACCATCAACATTAGGAACACATAAGTGACCCTGGAGTCGCAGAACACCATCATCACCGATAGTAACCTCCTTGGCATCACCCCGTAGCACCGTCTCTCTAAGGACCAGCAAATGCAGATCATCATACTGGCCAGCCTTGATCCTTTCGAATAAAGAAGACTGAGCCACAAAATATGCAAGAACTAGACTAGGCTCAGAAATATCCAACCTCACAAGTCGGTTGGCTAAGGACAACATGTCCAAAGGAAATGGCCTCTCCTCTGCTGAAATGAATGCCAAACTACATGTACTCTCAGCTTTCCTGCTCAATGCATCCGCGACCACATTCACTTTGGCCGTATGATAGAGTATAATAATATCATAATCCTTCAGTAACTCAAGCCACCTATGTTGCCTCAGATTAAGATCCCTCTGCTTAAACTAATGCTAGAAACTGCGATGATCGATGTAAAGCTCGCTAGACACCCCGTAAAGATAATGCCTCAAAATCTTGAGGGCGTGAACTATTGCGACCAACTCCAAATCATGCACGAGATAATTCTTCTCGTGGGGCTTCAGCTGACGTGAAGAATATGCAATAACTTGCCCCTCCTACATCAATACCTAACCCAAGCCAACATGGGAGGCTTCACAATACACGGTATACATCCTGATCTAGAGGGCAACACTAACACCGGCATTGTAGTTAATGCGATCTTGAGCTTCTGAAAACTCACCTCGCAATCATCGGACCATCTGAAAGGAGTACCATTCTAGGTCAATCTAGTCAAAGGAGTTGCAATAAACGAGAGGACCACCACAAATCGGCAATAATAACCTGCTATCCCTAAGAAACTCCTAATCTCGGTCGCTGTGGTAGGACAAGGCCAATTCTGGACTGCCTCGATCTTCTTGGGATTCACCTTAATACCCTCACCTAACCTCAAATGTTGATCGTGCTCCTCCATACTAAGCGAGTAGATAAATTTGTCATCAATGAAGACAATGACAAAGGAGTCAAGATATGGCCCGAACACCCGATTCATCAAAACCATAAATGTCGTTAGGGTGTTAGTCAAGCCGAAAAACATCACTAAAAACTCATAGTGCTCATATCTGGTCGGGAAAGCCGTCTTCGGAACATCCACAGCACGAATCTTCAGCTATGATACCCAGATCTCAAGTCGATCTTCGAGAACACTCTAGCACCCTATAGCTGATCAAACAAATTATCAATGCGTAGCAATGGGTACTTATTCTTGATGGTGACTTTGTTCAACTAGCGGTAATAAATATACATCCACATACTCTCATCCTTCTTCTTTACAAATAACACTAGTGCGCCCCAAAGAGACACACTTGGCCTGATGAACCCCTTCTCGAGCAACTCTTGAAGATGTTCCTTTAACTCCCTCAGCTCCTTGGAGCCATGCGATAAGACAAAGTAGAGACGGGCTGGGTGATTGGCACCAAATCAATGCCAAAATCAATATCCCGATACGGCGGCATACCTGGTAGATCAGTAGGAAATACACCGAAAAACTCTCGTACCACTGGCACTGCATCTATCGTTGGAGTCTCTACAGTAGTATCCCGAACAAAGGCCAAATAGGCCAAACAACCCTTCTCGACCATATGTCGTGCCTTCAATAAAGAAATAACCCGACTGGAAGTACCAACAGATGAACCCCTCTATTCTAATCTGGACAACTCAGGAATCACCAAGGTAACAGTCTTGGCAGGGCAATCAAGAATGGCATGGTACAGAGACAACTAGTCCATGCCTAGGATAATCGAACTAGCCTTCACCTCTAGGGCGATCCCTACCCACCGGCCCTCCGCCTCTGGCCGGCCGGCCGGACGGTGTGGTAGCTGGTGCGATAATCACGGGACGATGGTCCTGCTGCACTTCCTTGCCCTAAAGTCTAGGAAAAAACCTCTTCACGTGGCCCAACTCCCTGCACTCAAAACAACCCGTCAAAGTGGTGAACTGCTAACTCGAAGGCTGACCCTGGTGGCTTGAATATCTACTGGAGGAACCCTAAATAGCTGGCAGACGATAAGTACTCTCTGGAATAGCACTAAAATAGGGTCGTGCTGGAGCACTCCGAGTAGGCGGTGGTGCTGAATGCATGGGTCTGCAATACTGGCCCCTCATGAACTGACCTCTGACCACAGGCGAGGCGCCACTAAATGCACCAAACTACCGGGGCCGCTTATCACTCGGTACAAACTCTTCACTGTGATTGCGGATGCGCTCGATCCTCCGAGCAATCCACAACCTGATGTAAGGAAGTCCCCATATCTGCCACATGGGCCATAGAAACCTGAATCTCAGGGTGCAGACTTGGAATAAACCTCTGCACCCTCTATGCATCGTAGTTAGTGAATCTCGCCTCGTAGTCGGTCATAGACATATGAGGCAAGTCAGTGAGTCTCGCCTCATAGTTAGTCATAGACATATGACCCTGGCGGAGCCGCTCGAATTGACCTCGAAGCTCCTCTCTCTGAAGATGGTATGTATTTCTCGTAGAACAGATGTGTAAACTGATCCCAAGTCAAGGGAGGTGAACATGCTAGCCTGCGGTGGAGGTAAGCCTGCCACCATCTGCGAGCCTCGCCCTCAAACTGAAATGTGGTAAATTCCACCCTGTTGGACTCCAATATTTCCATGTTACGTAGCCTTTCCTTGCACCAATCAATGAAATCCTATGGGTCTCTGACTGCTCACCCCCAAAGACAGGAGGACTAAGCCTAGTCCATTTGTCCAACCGCTTCTACTGCTTAACGGTCACGACTAGTCTGGGCTCTGGCACAACCACTGCAACTAGCTGAGACGTTGTCCGCAAATAGTGCACCTAGGGTCTGATAAACAGCAGCAGCATGCCTTGGAGCCTGAGCAGTAGGGGTCTGTGTTCCCCCTCCCACCTGAGATGTGGCTGAGTCCACTGGAAATAAAACAGTCTGCATCATAGAATCTATGAACCACAATATACAGCCTAGGACCTCCTGAAATCCCGATGCATCCGGCTCAACTGTAGGCGCCTCATCTTACTCCTTGATAATAGGATCTTCCACAGGATCCTCTGGTGGTACAACGAGAGAAACTCCAGGACGCCCTCGTCCTCTAACAGGAGCTGCAGCCCTCCCCCGGCTTTTGCCTCGGCTTCTAGCAACGGGTGGAGAAGCTCCTCTACCGCTGGGTACATCTGCCGCATCATTCTCACCATCTGTGAGAGAATAATAGAAAGATACTTAGGACAATATCGATTGCATGATAGGAGATGAAGAAAGAAAGGTTACCTAACACCCTAAAGCCACTCAAAAATTAGTACGAATGTCTCTGCACTAATCAGCAAGACTCTACTAGGCCTGATCATGACTCGTGAGACCTATGTGAACATAAAGCTCTGATACCAAGCAGTCATGAACCAAAACTTATAATAGGTCGCGATGGCGCCTAATGCCGCCGTTAGGTAAGCCCACACGTGAGCCTCCAATTTAATTATATATCTTTTAACTTTTAAAAATAGAAGTTTCCTTAAATACACCAAATAAAAGTAAAATCTCATGCAACTGTACATACTTCTTTCCCAAAAATATCAAGTGTGAATAATACATAAACCACGGTGATAGTAATAATAAGTACAACGGTGCATAAATGCAAGAAGTCCCCAAAACCTAGTGCCACCAGTACACGAGCAATCAAAAGAATATACAAAACTACTCTATTGTCTAAAGTAAAATAGACAGAAATAGTAAACAAGGTACAGGGAGACTCCGGTGCTGCAGATTAAAGCAAGGTAAGCAGCTCACCATTAAATCTTTGTGGGAGTGCGGCTACGTGCATGTGTGACCGCTGGTAATGCCTGTTGCAGTACCTGCACATTCAGTGCAAAAGTGTAGCGTGAGTACGTAAAATAACGCGCACCCAGTAATTATCTAGTCTAACCTAAAAGAAATAGTGACGATGTCACGCCCCGACCTTGGGAGCGCAACCGGCACTACCCCGAGACATCCCAGTCGAGCAAGCCAACTTGGTGCCTTCTACCCAACCTTACCCATGAACAATTTAAGAATCATTAACAGGAAATAGACATTAGAAGAGTAAAGTGTACCACATCCTTTATCCATTACTTATAGAAGCTTCGTTTATAATTTTTAAAATATTACAAGTTCATAGTTACGAAGGGAAAACATGTTTGGCAACTACAACATTTCTAATTCATCACCTCAAACCGAACACCATCCACAGCCTATCTACAAAGCCTCTAAGTATAACAGAAGAGTAGTATGGAAGTGTCGGTGACAAGGTCCCGGCTATACCTCAAAACACAATATGCAAAATCAAATGTCATAAGACCTCGAAGTAGAATAGGGCTCACCAAGTCTACTGAGTAGAGGGCAACTGCTAACGAGGATCAGAACCACCTGCTGAGAAACCACCTGCTTCTATTAAAGATGTAGCGCCCCCGACAAAAGGGACGTTAGTACATATGGAATACTACTAGTAGGTAAAGCTAAATACCCTCTCATGAAATAGAATGCCAATATAAAAAGGAAAAAAATCATGAAAAGAAACCAGGGAAAAACCAAAGATATCCAAATGTCAAGTCAAAACATAATAAGAAATTAACATTTTTGGTTGGGAGATCATTAGCCTCTGATCATCACACCATACATGAGGCATGGAATCCAATCACAAACTCGATCGGCTAAGATCTCCACAAATCAATGTGGATTGAAATGGTGATGTGAATAAAATATGACAACAAGAAGGAGGAACCACCATGCGCATGACATGACGTCCGATCACCACCCGATCGACTAGGTCGCCTCCCCACATATGACGTCTGAGTCGACATCCAATCCAAGTCCTGCAACAATCTCATTCCAATCAAGGAGAATAATCTCAACACATCAATCTCATCCCAGTTAAGGGGAATAATCTCAACCAACTCCTACACCGGCACGTGTAGTTTCGGGTGTGGGCTGTTAGAACCCACCCTTCCTTGGCTCGCTAATGATATTCCCAAAAAAATTTCGTATACAAAGGAAATAGAAATACAATTGCATTCATCTCATAACCTTTCATACCATATATAGCTTCATTAGTACTTTCAACCACTCATAACATCATTATTTCATTGGCTCCCTTGGCCATTCATAGAGTTCTTGTTCCATGGCACGACAATCGTATTTCATATTTCACACTTTTACTTCTTGACTTTCAACGATCATTATCATAAACATCAATGTATAGAATATTTCGGGAATCATAGCTTTAATTTAATTAGTAATGAAGGTTCTAAACACAATGGATTTCTTTCCAAAGAATGGAGCAAAATGACTAGCATTCGAAACACAAGTTAAAATCATAAACGAGTAATACACCATTTATTTTTGAAATACTTTTCTCAAAGGGAAATGCACAGTTTCAACTCATGAGTGTGTAAGAACTCAAAAAATATTGGAAATACTTACAAAGGAGAGCATAGTGGTTTACGATTGAAATATGGATTCAAATCATATGCATTAGTTACAACAACCATATTTGAACATTTTTCCCACTAAGGGGAAGCATAATAGGATAGGATCAATTCGAACGTGACTCGAGTACATAAGAATTTAGGCTAATCAACTTTCGGAATCACTTTGGAGCCGTTAGAATGAGAGTTTGAACAAACCACATTTAGAACTTACGAGGAACTCATGGATTCCGATTCTAGAAGGGAGTTTAGCCAACATACCCCAATTAAGTTTTCCCTTAGAGTTACTACAACATCCCACACTCCTAGCAATCTCAATCTATAAAAACATAACCAAATTTAACCATAGTTAGGAAGGTGTTCTTAGATTTAGCCCATTTTGACATTTCATCAAAAACCTAATATGCGAAATAGATTCCATGGTACCATAATAGAAATTCCTCTACCCTCACCTATGAATTTTCAAGAAGCCAACCAATATACAATATCCCTACAACACCCATTAACCATCATTGGTCACATGCATGCCCAACCATTTTCTTCAAACCCACCAAAATCAAATTTCCTGGTCTTCACAAACTCCCAAGTTCGAGATTGAGGGCTTATGACTTCCGGTAACCATCCCACAATCCCCACCATGATAACATACTACTTAAGCCAATTATTAAACATTGCATTAAAGTTAGGGATGAAGCCTTACCTTGTAAGTAGAAGGTCTTGTGAGTTTCCCTCTTGAATTCCAAAGGTTTGAGCAAGGATTGGTGAGTATAATTTGATAGAGCTTCTCCCTCTCTCTCTAAATTGATATCATCACTCTAAAACATCAAGTTATATCTTATAAAATGACCCCCTAAGGCCTCATATAAAAATAGAGTAGGATAAGAAAAATATCAAAAATAACCCCCCTGATATCAATTATGTGGTGCAATTTTGTGGTAGCAAAACAGATATATGGCCAGCAGAATGGCCACAAAATAGTATGTCAATTCTGCGATGCAATTTTTCGGTAGCAGAATGGTTATGCGGCCAGCAGAATGGCCACAAAATTGTTTTTAAATTCTGGGTTGGGTCTGGTCAATTTCGCGTTGCAATTTCGTTGTAGCAGAATGGTTATGCAGCCAGCAAAATGGCCATCAAAATGGTTTTCAAATTTGAGTTGCTTCTGATTCATTACGTGGTGATTCCGTATTCAGCGGAACAGATCCTCTATAGCATAATGGACCACAAAATTGTTGTTTTTTGCAAATTCTTCTACCAACTCCACGATGCGTTGCACAATCCAAAAATCAGTGTTGTGGCACATTAGCTTAGCTTGAGACCATAAAAACTTAAATTCTTGGCGAACTTTAACAGGGCCTTATAAACGAGGGGTCGACTTGACACTTACTAGTGGTCAAAAGTAATAAAATGTATAAAGTAGTCATGAAGGTTGTACAACAAGTAGCAACGAAACCGATAAAATATTAATAGTAAATTTCCAACATGGATCTATATCAAATCGCTAAAATATCATAACCGGCCTCGAAAGCGCTAACTCAACTGATACCAAAATCAAATCAAATCTCAAGTATTAAGCATGAGCCTACCGAGGAGAACGACTCGATCCCATAGGAAAAGCATCTTTCACTTAATGAATCACGCGTCTTTCAAAGCATTGATTCTCACTATTGCCGAAGCAAACGACCCAATCCCATAAGAATAGTGTTACCATACTGCCAAGGCAAACGGATCGATCCCATAAGAGTAATTTACAAAACTGCCGAGGCGAACTGCCCGGTCCCATAAGAGTAATTTACAACACTGCCGAAGCGAATGGCTCGATCCATAAGAGTAGAGGAATTTCCTCGCTCGCGAAAGTACATGCGAGTTGAGAAGATACAGATCCATAGTTCATCAAATATTTCACAATTTTCCAAAGTACGAGTCCATATCAATATTTTTATTCTAACCTCAATCTCAGTCATAAAATAAGGAAATCAAACACACAGGATAAATACAAATAGCACAACTAAGGCATGATGTGAATCTAAGTCTACCGGGATATAACATAAATATAGCTACGTACGGACTCTCGTCACCTCGTGCATACATAGATCTCTGCAACAAGTAGCACACAATAATTAATACACCTAAGGGGATAAATTCCCTCTTAAAGATTAGGCAAGAGACTTACCTCGTTTCCAAGTTCACTATCCGGCTCTTTAACATCACTAGAACTCCTCAAACGATGACGAGCAATCTGAAACTAATAAAAAGTCAAATAAACTAAACAATATATGCTCAAAAGTTCATAATTTAACTATTATACCAATTTTCCAACAAAATTCGAAAAGTCCATAAAAGTCACCCCCCCCCCCC
>MCJB01003113.1:237359-252507 GCA_002018475.1 Nicotiana obtusifolia
CCCCCCCCCCCCCCGGCCCACTTGCTCGGATTCTGAATATTTTTGAAGATAAATATTACCCATGACCTCATAAACTCAAATATATAATTTATTTCAAATTTCATAATAAACTTCGTCGTCAAATCCCATTTTTACCAAACCTTAGGTTTCCAACCAAATCCCACAATTTTCACTAATTTTTATGTTAAGATCTACCCGTAATGTATTTAACTCAAAAATGAGTAGAATTCACTTATCTTGTGATGTTTTATGAAAATCCTCTCAAAAGACCTCTCAAAAGCGGCCAACCCAAGTGAAAATGAAAGAAAATGAGAAAAATCCCGTATAAAAATCAAATCTGCCCAGGCCCCCTCTTCTTTGCGATGGCAAAAAAAAGTCTCGCGATCACGAAGACCAACTTCTCCCAGCTGCCCAGGTACCCGTCACATTCACGACCTCTTGGTCGCATTCACAATGCACAGCTTGCCCTGCCCTTTACATTCGCGTTCCACCAGTCCCGTTCGCGAAGGCCTTCTGCCTCTCAGCCCCTACGCATTCGCGAAGGAGGACCAGGTCCTTCTCCGCGTTTGCATTAGCCTCCTCGTGTTCGCAAAAAGTAAAATCAGGGGCCCTTCATCAGCCTTCTTCGTGATCGCGGTACAACCTTCACAATCGCGAAGCACACCAGCAATTTCAGCCAAGTTCAAACATGCTCCGGGTGGTTTGAAACACACCCGAGCCCCCAGGGACCTCGTCCAAATGCACCAACAAGTCCATAAAGATAATGCGGACTTGATCGAAGCCTCGGAACATATAAAACAACACTGGAATCAAGAATCACACCTCAAAACCTCAATAATCAACTTCTAAGCTTCAAACTCATTTCAACTAACTCCGAACGCGTCGAAACATACTTAGACAACTCGAAATGACGCCAAATTTTACGCACAAATCATAAATCACAATACAAACCTATTCCAAGGCTCGGAGTCCCAAATGGACATCGATAACACCGAAATCCACTTCAAGTCAAACTTAAAAAATTCTAAAACCTTCAAAATGCCAACTTTTAACAATAAGCACCGAAATGCTTTCGACCCACCCGAAACTAAATTTGAACATACACTCAAGTTCAAAACCATCATACAAACCTATTGGAACGTTCAAATCTCGATTCCGAGTTTGTTTACTCAAAGCTTTGATTCAAGTCAAACTTAGCCACCTTAGGCCACTATTATGGAACTAAGTGTTTCGAATTCAACCCGAACCCTTCCAAAACCAAACCAACGATCCCTGCAGTCATAAAATAGTAAAAGAACATACAGTAAGTCTTAGATAGGGGAACGGGGATCTATAAAGGAAAACGACTGATTGGATCATTACAAGACTCTTCATCATTGGCTTCCTCTTCATTATTGAGGACCACTGTAGCCAACTCGGTTGGCATTCTTTATTATTTTATATTGTGTCCCAGCCAAAGAGGAACGTCTCCTCTTCGATTTCTTATTTTGGGTCTGGCTACTCCTTGAGGAGGCACCCTCTCCGGAGGCTCGAGCATTTCCGCGAGCCCTACTCTGATTAAGGGCATTCTGTAGTACTCGCTCGGCCTCCTCAGGGTCATCGAGAGCGTCGACATCGGGGCACATGATAGAACCCCTCGAAATCCCTATATAAGCAGAAAAACGGTTAGTAAATTGTCTTAAACTATTTTACACAAATGATATTGAAAGAAAGAGGAATTTTTCTTACCATGGTTCTTGGATCTCCACCTATACTTGGGAGCCATTTCTTTCCACCGTCAGAATTTCGAAGTTATAATTAAAAAAATTTGTAAACCCATCAATGAGACCATGAACCCGTGGTGGTTCCTGCAAGTAGCTAAAATGAAGAGAGTCAAAAAAATCAGCAAAGCAAGAAATTATCTTTCTACGAAGAAAGGAAACGAACACCTAAAGATTTACGGGAAAAATTCCATGATTCGGGGAAAGCTTGAGTTGTGGTCGGGATGATGTCCCTAGTAGCAATAACAACGAACTGCTCCATCTATCCACGATCGTCGTCATCATCTACGCTAGTAAAAAGAGTGCTGAACTTTAACACTCCCCCACGGAAAATCTTGGGGAGTAAAGATTTATCATATCTATGAGAGTTAGAGTTTCTGCGGTCTCGATGCACAACTGATGAAGACAGGACACCGTATGCCATATGGACGGGCCTACTTGTGCCAAGCAGACCTGATACTGGTGGCAAAATTTCAGAATTATTGGGCCAATTCCCTCACTCGACCCCAAGGTGAAGGGACCCAAAGTAAAGAGATATGTATAGACATACATAAACCCTCTTTGGAGTAGGTAACTCATTCTACCCCATCTAGGGCGAGGATTTCGACATTGGAGTAGTTGTAGTCCTCCTTCACAACAGGGATCCTAGAAGGACGAATGGAAGAGGGGTACCTACGAACTAGCCAAAACCTGCTATTTTGGGAATTTGCAGGTGCGATTTGCTTTTGGAGATCGGATGCGGTGCTAAGATAGAGTGGTATAATGGTGTTTATGGTTAGAGGTTCAGATTCGACATCAACCTCTTTGGTCTTATTTTTCTTTGGACCTCCACCAAAGACAAAAATAGAACTCCTAGAGACGGCGGTACGAGAAGACATGACGATATGAAATATGTAAAAAGGTTTTTAATGAAGAGGTTGAGTGGTGTAGAAAAGCTCTAAAGAGATTCAGAGAGGGAGAAAACGTTGTGAAAGTAGTGAAAGTGAAGAAGTAAAAATGATGAGTAGCAGAGAAGTTATAGACAGCAATAATCGTAGTCATGATTACCTCGAAAACCGACAAATGTACTCGTTGAATATGGGGCAACACGTGTTCGAGGTATTAAATGTGAGGAGACGTGCGCCCCTTCAAATGTCAGAGATAGTTCAGGAACTTCTCTGCCAAGAAAAGAATTCTCATCTGTTTCCCGGTAACACTAAATTGCGTCACCGAAAAGTAGGGAGACTCACTGTATAGGGTGTAATTAGTTGATGACAGTTGGTCAAATGGAAAGGTGACACGTGGAACCGAAGACAGCTAAAAGATGAGTAAGCAAATAGCTGACATCGGGTGCAAAGTGTGTGACCGGTACTGGATGGAGCCCTAAAGAAGCATAACCGGTAATTAAGATTCAAAGGTTTGACATCGGATAGCATTTAATGAGCAGTCGTTATAGAGAATATCTGCATTCAAAGCAGGCCATTATGCACCCATCAGTAATGTTTTTATTCTTATTTAAGAGGAGCTTGACTGTAGGATCTTGTCCCCCTAAATAGAGGCCATAAATAGCAAGATTAACAACCATTGTAGGACTTGAAACATTCGGCTCACAAAAGCTATAATCTACTATTTTACGCACAATCTAAATAGTTTTATTATTGCTTTTACTTTTGCTCTCGAAAAGACTGAGTTTAGAGTCAGGCTTGTTATCTCCTTTAATTTAAGTCGTTAATCTTATTTTTATTCCTATTTCTTTATCATTTTTTAAATCAAGTCAATTCGCTTGTCTATAAACCACACTATAAATTCAGCTGTACTATTTTACGGGTAAACACTTTACATTCTATGTCATCTGGATTCTTAATATATCAAAATTCGTACTCTTCCTATTTTGCTATATAGTTGACCCTGGTCCCTTTTTCATTTACATTGTAGCAGGCCTTGCCCAATATGGCCTACTTTTTCATCTTCTCCACCAATCATAGACCCAAATCGAAAAAATCACCTCCCGCCATCATCCTGTTTTTGCATTCATATTCAAGTTAGAAGGAGAAAATCTCAGCATCTCCATTATTGAAATTTTTGAATTTATATCTTCAAAGTTGAATGTAAAAGTTGTGAGTCCTATTGAATTGTAGTTGTCAATCTCGACGTGTTGTTGTGTTTGGAGCTCAAATTGTAGTTAGAGTACCGATTTGTGAGTTTTGAACGGTGAAAATTAGATTTAAAAAGTAATTCACAATTATTAAACAAGCTTAAAGAAGTGATTCTAAATTTCGAGTTTAATTTTTGTGAGAAATTTAGAGTGTATGTTATTTAGCAAGGCTTGTTGGAAATAGTTTAGATAGTTGTCTGTAACATTTGAAGTATTTTACTGGAGACTTGAACTAGTTTTGAACAAGAATTACAACTAAAATTACATTAAAATTTTATCTTTATAGCTAGCGATGTGTTATATACTTTTATATATTTTTATACACTACTATTACACAGTTTTGTAGTCAAGATAGATGCATTATTTATAAAGATGTATAAATACTATATAATAGTAATGTATAAGGGTGTATATGAATTGTTGCAATAAAAATATAGACTATACAGATGTAAATTAAAAAATATGACTATGTAGGTACAAAGTATTGTAGTAAGCAGTATATTTTTGAAAATTCCCCGAGATAATAGCCATTTGGAGATTTGCACAAATAGAATCATTTCGAATTACTATTTATATTTCGTTCCCGTTTAAATAAGTATTTCAAGGAAGATTAACGAGATACAACTTGCTCGAAGTTATAGGAGAGAGGCATAGCTTGCTCAAAATTGTGGGAGGTCGGGCCATAACTTAAACAAAGTTATACTGAAGCATACTTGGCATAACTTTGAAAAGTGTAGGGCATAACTATGAACAAGTTATGTCCTGCACTAACATAACTTTGAAAAGATTTTAAAATTAAAGACAGAAGGTAAATACCAGTGCTCGAACACTGGGTGCAAATTCTGGCTACGAATTACAAATTTATAAATCTTGTAGATATAGATTCCAACAATGTTAGCTATTTTATGGGAAATTGGAGGAAGGTTATTAATTGTATGCCATAGTCAATTATTACAAAATATAATAAAATATAGAGTTCTTAATTATTATACCATTCAAGTGTCAGAATCATTGAATAGAAGTGTGCTAAACAGTTGTTTTCGTTAGGCTATAGAGAGAGAAACTCCCTTTCTCTAAGTTTCTTTTCTTGGCCCCTCGTTCCCCCTCTTTAATTTTAGTAAGAAGCTAAGAGCCTAACACTGTACTTATTCAATTTAACTATGCTATAAATAAATATTAGAAGTTTTATACAAATAGTCGGCTAGATTTATTTTTTATTTTTTAGTCAGTATACAATTTATCATATATCGTACATATGTCGGCTATTTTATTTTAATTGATTGGATGGAAGTACTGCATGGACTTCAAAAAATTTATCATATGATGGAAGGCTATAACTCATTAAAATTGTCCTGTTTGCTATTCTGATATACAAGTCCCAGATATTTGTGCTTTCCAAAAGGGTAACTCAAAAAATTGAATCGATCTAAAGGACCTTTTATGGAGTGGAGGAACTGATCTTTCAAAAAAAACTTTATTAGCTTGAGACAGAATATAAAACCTACCAAAAGTCGCTAGGCGCTGAATGTTTGGGATGTTGTAACATGGAATAAAGCTACCATATGCAAACACTTATGGAAGAAAGATAAAATTAGGGTTAAATGAATGCATATTTACTATGCGAAAGGAAGACATGCACTGGATATCGAATCTAAAGATAACGCTTCAAAATTGCATCATGGATGTGATGACATCTAACCCAACCTGCTAGGTAAATCAACAATCATCATCAATTAAAACAATTGAAGTATAGAATAAAGTACAGTCATGATATAGATAAAATAAGATAAATCTCATAACATCATCCAAAAATAAAAAAAACACCACAATAATTCTCAAAATCCGATAATACGAAGTCATGAGCTTCTACGATAAAGATACATCTGAGACGTGCAACTACTGTCAGAAACATGAATAAGTAGCATGAAAATGGAAGAAGGTGACTTCAACGGCATGCGGACGATCAATCAGCACTATCTCAAGTCTCTTATGTCAGCTACTAGGAACCCTCCTGAGGTCCACTCGAGCCAATGCCGGAATCTACACAAAATAAATATAATTGTGGTATAAGTACAAGGAAAATATGTACTCAGTAGGTATCAAAACTAACCTCGGTGAAATTGTAGCGAGGTTCAAGCCATATAATACTCACTAACAAACAAAAATGTACAGTTCATGCATATAATTAGCAAGACAAGGAAAAGATATACAGTATCATAGAACAGTGTATCATGACATAGCAAGTTAAAATTAATCGTTTTATCTCGACTATCAAGTCCAAAGCATACAACTGAGGCATCAAGTAGCATATTAAAAGATAAGCACAGAAAGTATATATTATGCATGATATGGCATAAATGATTCATTTGAATGGTCATAGTTCCCACCTTTATGTCAAACTCATCATGATCTGACACTCATCAGTGTCTCCCAAACTCCGTATGTACGCCACCAAAATAGAAACATGGGGGAACGGATTTATATCCACAAGTTGCACGGTAAGGACCTCGTGCCATAACAATATCATTATCACCATAACCGCAGCGCAGAAACCTTGTGCCACAATAACATAAATCCACTCAAGATGTCCAAATGTGTCATAATCATATCAACCCAAAAGAAGCTATTCACCGCCAAGGATGAATGCATATACTCATAAAATAACCAATAAGGTGAACATCATTAAGTATTATTTGGCTATATTCGAGCCGGTTGGAGGTGATTTCTAAAGGAAAGGCGATTTTGGAGGGTTGATTTGACTTGTTAAAGTAAGTATCTTACCTAACCTTGTTGTGGAAAAATAACGCTTAGGATATGACCTTGTTTGCTTAGTTGTAATGTGTGGGGAGTGACATATATGCAAAGTGACAAGTGTATATATGGGTGCTATTTATGATTCGTGGTCGAATTAGACTTTAGGCTTTCTTTATGCCTTGCTTGGTTTTGTACCTTCTACGATTCATATTATTAATCAATTATATGACTATGTGAGCTTATCCTTTCATGCTAGTAACCATGTTTAGGATTACTACCTCTTACTTGGACAAGATGGGCTATTCGTGAAATTGTTGTTATGTGTGATTTAGTCATAGCCATACTTCACATCGTGAGCACACATCCGTACTTTTATTTTTATGTCCTTGTGCACCTTATTGATTATTTATGAGCATATGCTTCTTTAAAGATGAAATGTTATTTCGGATTGCTATGATTACGACACATTTGGACATGTTGAGCGGATTGCTTTTGGATATTGCACGAGGTTTCTACCGTGCGGTGATTGTGATATTGTTATTATTGTGGCACGAGGTCTTTGCCGTGCAATTATAGTGATAGTGTTACCATTATGGCACAAGATCTCTATCGTGCAACGTGTAGGTTTTGGATTCATCCCTCTAGAATCATCATCTCTTGTTTCTCTCTTGATGACATACATGTAGATTGTGATAAATTGATAGATGTTTGGTTGATTCCGATATAAAATCCGATTATGGTGGTTTGAGCATAAATGTGATATCTTTGACCATTCAAGTGAATCGCTTATGCCTTATCGTGCATTTTGTATGGTTTCTATATTAAATTCTAATATGCTACTTGAAGCCTCTGCTATGTGTTTTTGACTTATTAGTCGAGCTAGAGTTATTCATGATGAGTTGATATCTCTTGATATGATTGACGATATTGTATTCTTGTCACAGTCTTATTGTAAATAATTATGAACTACATATAAATAAATAAATAAATAAATAAATAAAAAGACACATGGTGCCCCTCGCACTATGTTCTTCCTCCTGTTGTCTCTCCTATTGTTCCCTCTCCGGTTCAGTCCCCTCCATCCACTGCCTCCTCCTCTCCAGCATCCACCCCGCCGCAGTCTCCACCTCCACCACCACCATCATCTTCTCTTCCCGCCCATCCAATGACCACTCGTGCCAAAAACAATATTCGCAAGCCTATCCAAAAACTCTCCCTTACAGCTCAGCTTCATCCTTCCCTTGAGCCTTCCACAGCCACTCAAGCCTTGAAGGATCCCAAATGGCGGGCTGCCATGTCTGAGGAGTTTGAGGCGTTTGTGGGCAATGGTACATGGGAGTTGGTCCCCCCTGATGGTATTCAGAACTTAGTCGGTTGTAAGTGGGTTTACCGCACTAAGTATCTTTCTGATGGCAGTGTTGATCGGAATAAGGCTCGGTTAGTTTTTCATTCTCGGATGAAGCATATTGCACTAGATTTTTACTTCATTCGTGAACAGGTTCAGCGTGGTATTTTACGTGTGACTCACGTTTCTGCAGCTGATCAGTTGGCTGATGCTTTGATAAAACCGCTCTCCCGTGCTCCATTTTTGCTTCTGCGTTCCAAGCTTGGACTTACCTCCCGCCGTCCAGCTTGAGGGGACGTATAGAATAGATGTTTACCTTATTTAGAGTTCTTCCATATATGTTATATTTCCATACTTATCTCTTGTAATAGTTCTATATATTTGACATCTAATGAATGAAAGAATTATTCACCACAAATAATATTCAATACTACATAGGTTTATTTGATTATAGGTATCACATGACCTGAACATCATCACTACTTCGAGGTTAGTCTTGATATTTACTGAGTACATGTTGTCTTATACCTATACTATACTTTTGTATATTTTTGTGCAGATCCGGTTATTGGCAATTATAATGTCGATCGCCACACCTAATATTGGATTTTTACAATTCGATCAGAGAATATATTGCGAAAAAGAAAAAACCAATTCACAACAAAGAAGGCATCATTGTTATTGCACCACAGGATTGTATTTCTTCTACTTTTTGATGGTTTTATACTTCTTTCAAACCCTGGAACCATGACGAAAAAGGGTCAAACAAATAAAAGGACAACACGAAACAAACTGTTTACAAGGAAATACATCAAATAAAGAACATATATACTCGAGAGGTGCTCCCTTTAAAAAATTAATAATTGTCATATTTAACTTCCAATTGCCCTCTATAAATAGTTAGTTTGCCCGCTCTAGTAATAAAGCATATTAGAAATGAATCCAGGGTTTTAACATATAATTGGCCACTTGACAAACATTCAGACACACTACTCATTTAACATGTGAGTCATGCATTATGTTGTGCGAATTTGTCAAAAATGTTGCTTCACTCGTGTGGAATTCTCCAAAAAATAATACTACTCTTGAAGGGTCTGACACACACCCGACGATATTTTTGAAGTGTCTGAGCAACATAATTCATTATGAACAAGTAATACTCATGTAAAATGGTGGGAGAATTGAAGCTTACTTGGAACAATCAACATTGGGATCAATGGGCATAGTGCTAATGAAGTTGCAAAGCTGAGGAAGTCTCTGAGCTTTCTGAATATCTATAGGGAAAGTTAGCGTAGCAGCTTTGAAGCATTGGCACATAGCTTGACGATTTGGTTGGGACGCAACAGCATCTCTACTCAAATCCTGCAGTATAACACAACACTCTTGGCTTGGTGTTTGCACTTTGACTTAGCAAAAACCCTCCACAAGGGACTGCTTGCAGTATAAGATCAACACATTTAATATCTGCTTTTGTTTGGCTTAAAATTAGAGCCAGTGTAACCAAAGCCAATATTTTCACGTTTGTCATTTTTAATTTAAATTCAAAGGTTTGAGTTGACGAAAAGGAGGACTTTAGAATTATAGAGATCGACATCTAATTAAATATGTCTAAGGTGGAAGTTATTTATATTGTTTCAAATGGGATGCTCCTGGGAGACTTGGTGGGCTTAGAAATTCTTTACTACTTTTGATTCTAATTTTTCCATGTTTTCTAATTAGTTTGTTCCAAAATAAATAATATTTTTTTATATTCGAGAACAATTTAATTTTAATAATTATAAAAACATTAGCATATAAGTTTCAAAAGTCTTCTTATTTCTTAAACATCGTACTTAATCAAACATGCCACATAAATTAAAATGGAGGAAGTATAATTTTGATGGATACTTTCACATGCCTCCCTCCAGATTTGCGTTTGTACATTTATTAATTATGAGTTGTGTTGTAGTATAAGATGTTACATTCTTCTTATTTTGAAAGAAATATTTGAGAAAGACATGATAGGGAAAGGGTTAACTATTTTATATTGGTAATAGCGCATTTGACAAAGCTTTGATTTCGATTCCAGCATGTTCAGCCATTTTATGGGGAATCTTTAATGTATGGGGCAAGGCTGTTGTATGTCACATTCAATCACATCATAAAACAAAACAAAAACTTAAACTTCATAATAATTGTTTAACCTCGCAAGTGTCTAAGTAGAAGTGTGATGCCAAAAAGATGCACACCCGCCCGACGTACTAAATGCAAACGCATCACATAAAATGATTCTCACGTAAACATGTAAATGAACAAAAAGCTTGTTAATCGAATTTGAAGATTGAATTAAAAAGAAATACAATTCCATGTTGTTGGACGTGGATGTTGTATCTCTTACTATATATAATTTCTAACGTATTTATAGCTAAAAAGTTAGCTAACAGGTTGGCTAAACTGCCTGGCCTTATTATCAAAATCTTTCCTGCAAAATTCTTGCACGTTTAGTACTCCGATTAACTTTTCTCCAATTTATCTCAGTAGGGTGTTAGATGACTGGCATTTGTACAATAAAAATTGGTGTTTTGACCGAAAATTAATACGAGACATAACTTTCAAGTATAAATCGAGCCACTAGTATAGGTGGCTAAATAAAACATCTGAACACGCTCAAGGGGCTAACTATATAGTTGGTTTATAATAATAAAAAACTAACCTTAACGCACAAGAAAAGACACTTGTTTATTGAGGCTACCCTCACAATTCACTTCGATTTTTACATTTCCGGGAAGACAACTTCAAGAGAAAAATAACACTCGCACCTGCTATTTATACATTAACAAACGCTAATCTACCATAATTAATTGATGAACTGAGGTGAATATATATATATACCAATCAACCATGCTTAAGTGAAAGAACTATGTGAAAAGCCCACATATTATATACTCATTGTTCTGGTGCATCACCGAATGCAAATAAACATCAGATGCATCCCCTACAAAGTACACTACCAGTTCCATCTTTTTTTTTATGATTACTCCCAGCCTTATTTATAATGTCGCGTTGAAATTACCAAAGATTTGATAGCACCAACATACGCGATTCAACAAAAAGCACTTCGTTTGACCACAAAAAAGGGCAAACTACGGAGTTTTTTAAAGTTTTTGTGGGTTAGAGACGGAGTAACAAGTAAATACAAATACTTAAAGACAGAAAACATAGGAAGGAAAAGCTCAAAAGTCAAAAATGGCCCCTTAATTCAAGCACCGATACCAACTCTCCCCACCACCCCAACTCCCCCAGGCAAATCATCATCTTCAGCATCCAGGCACTCTAAAAGCCAGCAACCACAATAATCAAAACCGTTATTGATATAAAAACATAGTAGGAGTCGGGGGAGAGGAGAAATGAAGTGATTGCATTAGACACATTACCCATGAAACAAGCGGTAAGTCAATTCTACCAGCTCCTGAAAGTTCTACAATAAAAATTCCTCCCACACAATCCAGACTATATACACTCATGTTCCGGAGTGGTGACAGAGGTACATCACAAGATGGGAAAGCTCTCAGCAGATTCGGTAGTTTACAAATGCCTTGAAAGGGTACAAGCGTTCGCCAAGTCACTCCTGGAATGTCCTATTCAAGGCTGTTAGTGCAAATATGGAGCTGTGATAAACCAGACAAAATCAAGTTAGAAGAATCTATGCGATCTCAGGTGATGTAACATTTCAACCTTGAAATTACTGTGCTACATATTTTGCTTCCCTTGCAAATCAGTACAACGGAAGCAAGCCCTGAAATGATCTCTCTTCAGGAACCATATCTGCTCCCAGCTTGCTAGGCAAACTCACGTTAACTTTGTAGCACAAAGCAGTGGCATGAGGACCAAATAAGCAATTACATCTACAAGAAGGATCTTGTCACCTTGTTCATACCTTCTCAGCTACAGCGAAGTCGAAACCTTTAGGGAGATGTTTTCCAGTCAAACTGAAGGTTATTGAAACCATTGACTGCTCCTAGACCACTAAGTAGTTGGTTTCCCAAATCTTGTTGCTGTTGACTCATACTTTGCTCTCGTGACATTGGCATGCCTACTCTTCCATTAATAGCCACGGAATTATTACCTAATGCAGCCCGAATTCCATTGGCCATTACAGCCTGGCTCAGTCCGTTGCCCATGTTGCCATATCCTGGACCCATACCTATATTAGCATTTGCTGTCCCATTCCCAACAAGGCAGCTGCTTCCATTAAGAATGGAACTATTAGCAGTTGCTATCATACCATTTACACTTTTAATATCATTCCCCATGGTACCACCACCTACAAGGCCACCTCCACCAAGTTGGGAAGACATCATCATTTCATGTATGATCTTTTGTACAGAACTTTGAGAGTCATTAGCATCAATATCACCTGAAAGAGTGGGTTGATGCACTGAAATATTTGGGGAATTGGCAGAATTCACGTGTGGTCCTGATGATAAGCCACCATGAGAAGTTTGTGGTGGATTGCTTGATGAACACGGTGTTGGGGATTGGAACGTAGAAGGATTTGGTTGAGATTGTGGCATCGTATTTGAAGAACTTGGTGAAGGCATTTGAACAGCATTTCCCGCATAGGGGCTATTCACACCATTTCCTGCATAAGGGCTGTTCACACCATTCATTGGGGTCTGTTGCCTAGAGTTCATAGAATTTTGATGCAATAGCCGAACAACAGAACTACTAGAGGAAGTAACAGAGGCTGGGTTCAAAGAGTTGTTTACACTTGGAATCCCATTACTGGAAGCAAGTTGCATTGCACCAGCTTGGACAGAGCTGTCGTGGTTTGAGTTCTGACTGGCCGTCTGTTGTTGCTGTTGCTGCTGAGACTTTGGCTGCTGCTGCTGAGACTGTAGCTGCTGCTGCTGCTGAGACTGATCCTCAGATGGTTGAGCTGGATCATGTACCCCAACTGATGAACCATTCCTACGAGGAAACTTAGCCAAGCTCTCTGGAAAGGCCAAATTTCAAGCACAATTGTAAAGTTTATAGAACTGTATCAATCCCAACATTCATGCGGTACTCTCAGGGTTAAAGTTCTTACACTACACAATCCATTATTTTATATTCGAGAAGTTCTTTTTTTTGTTTTTGGATCAGCATTTTACCTCTAACAACTTAAAGGCACATAGAATGAAATCTGCATTCAAACACAGCCAGTTTGGGTTTTTTCACCAGTACATTAGTAGTTACCAGTTGCCACCTCAAAAAGCAATTCATCGTCTTTTGTGAAAATTTAACTTTAGATGATAACATTTATGCCTTGTGATGAAAACCGATCGTATCCTAATCTCTAAACCATCAAACCACAGAGAAATATTAGCCCATGCAACCTCACTTTGATCTTTGAGATTAATAGGTAGGTACAGAAACCTTGACCTAGCATCAGGAACAAGTAGAAAGGTACACAAGCAGACGTACCCATAGGCCCTGTCCTTGTCTCTCTGCTGTAGTCAATCAAATCTTTCATGCTATTAACAACTTCTGATATCTGCAATTGCACCAGCAGTACATAGCAGAATAAGAAATTATATCCCATGTGACTGTTAATTGAAAGGACGATTAAAACAAAATCATATGAATTATCATTTGAATGCACCACGTATGCAATTTTCAGTCAGTTTATCTTTATAGTGAAGATGTCACTGGAAAAAAGTCTAGGCCTACGTGATAAACACTTGGAAAGTAAAAAGAAGGGGGAAAATCGCTGAACTGGAAGTTATCTTGTACCACTAGACCCTTTATGACACAATGAAATAAAATTGTGGAAATAGGGTAACCTCTGAAAAGTGAGAAAGAAAACGTTTCTCAACAGGAACAGAGTTACAGCAGAAATCTCTATCCTAAGAATAGGCCAAAATACATTCCGTCCACTTCACACATTAACTCATGAGTCAGAGTTACCAGTACGAATTTCAAATATTGAGAAAAGAAAAATTGTCTGAGCTGCTACATGCTAGAAATCTGAATTTCGACCTTCATTTTCAGCTTTGCTTTGAATTCCACGGGAAGATGACAGATTAAAAGGAGAGGGGGGCCTGAGAGGATAAGAAAGTTGGATAGAACTGGTTGAGTCAGATGTCACGCACAGAACAGGCAAACCATGACCTGGTCGGAAGTTAAAAGCACTAACAGAAGCAAATGTTTCAAGAATTTGTAGTGATATCCACATTGATACAAGTGGAATATCTCCAAATTCCAAAAAAAGGCCAAAATAAAAACCTTCCAGCATCAGAACAAGGTGCATACCTGAAGGCATCGCACATATCTCTTTGTATACCCTAGATCATTTACCAATGGAACTTCCAAAGCTTTTGCCAACTGACGAGCTGAGGCAACAAACCTGAGTCAAAATCACAAGTCAAATCTCAAAAGTGATATTACTTAAAATTAAAAGCTATATAAAAAAAATACATGATCATCAGCAAATACACAAGCATAAAACAATTTTCTAGAATACAAGAATATGTACACATAATTTTACACCTTATATATAGATTGTTTTTTATTACGATTGAAGGTGCTAAAGGGGCAGTCGACCCAAAATCATATGGAGAGGAGTTGTTGCTAGAAGATTATCATTTCTCGAATCAATGCTGACTTAACTAGGACAGAACATACTGAAAGCAAATCATCCAAATAGGTGACACCGACAAGTTAGGATTATAGTTTAGGTATTATTATTACACTCACATTAATTCTGATGTTTGCCAGTAATCTTTTAGTCTAGTTAGAGAGAGGTATTCCAATACAAGAAAAATTGTGAGTAAATAACCTCAAGATTTAGAGAAATCCTAATTTGCATTAAAAGAAAATTATCTATAAGCAGATTATTAATAGAGTTGAATGGTTACAGAGGATTTGGATTCGTAAGACTAAGCCAACCTTCTTTTTGGGATTAGGTCATAGTTGTTGATAGATTGACATAAAAGGGTATGCATGTATATACCTTCCCCTCATTCTTCCCCTTCTCGCACTAGTACATAGTCACTGAACAACAACAAGATATGTTTCATCCCCCCCCCCCACATTCTTCCCCTTCTCCCACTATTACATATAGCTCCCAGATATATGTAGCTACATTGTACGCAGTCACTGAACAACAAGAAGATGTGTTTCATCCCCCCCCCC
>MCJB01003113.1:261285-302457 GCA_002018475.1 Nicotiana obtusifolia
GGGGGGGGGGGGGGGAACAGGGAGGATAAGAAAGTTGGGTAGAACTGGTTGAGTCAGAACACACAGAAGAGGCAAATAAAACCTGGTTGGGAAATTAAAAACTCTAACAGAAGCAAATATTTCAACAATTTGTAGTGATTTCCCCATCGAAACAAGCGGAAAATCTCCACACAAATCCAGAAAAGAACCAAAACAAAAACCTTACAGCATTAGAACGAGGTGTATACCTGAAGGCATCGCACATATCTCTTTGTATACCCTAAATCATTTACCAACGGAACTTCCAAAGCTTTTGCCAACTGACGAGCTGAGGCAACAAACCTGAATCAAAATCATAAGTCAAAATCTCAAAAGTGATATTACTTAAAATTAACAGCTAAATAAAGAGATAAACGATCATTAGCAAATATACAAGCATAAGAAAAATCCAGAATAAGAGAATCTATGGACATAACTTTAACCCTATATATACATTGTTCCTGATTATGGTTGAAGGTGCTAAAAGAGTACAAGGCCTAAAATCATATGGAGAGGAGTTGTCCTTAAAAGCTTACAATTTCACGAATCAGTTCGGACGTAACTATGAGAGAACATAATGAAAGCAAATGATCCAAATAGGCGACACCAACTAGTCAAGATTAACGCTTAGTTATTATTGTTACCTTAGATCTGATGTTTACCAGAAGTCCTTCCAGTCCAGTTAGAGAATGGTATATTAATGCAAGAAAATTGTGAGTAAATAACCTCCAGTTTTATAGAAATCCTAATTTGCGCTAAAGAAAATTATTTATGAACAAAATAATTGGATGATTAAGTTGAATCAACCTTCTTTGCGATAAAATTGTAGTTGTTGATAGATTGATTATGTATTGTTTGTTCGTTATACAAGTTATGACATAAAAAGGACATGCATGTCTATAACTTTCCCTCATCCTTCCTCTTCTCCCACCATTACATATAGCTCCCTATATTTATGTAGCTCCTCTGTACACTACCAATGAACAACAACTAGATGTGTTCCATACAAAAATAAAAATTAAAAAAGATACAATCACCAGAAGTCCTTTCATTTTTAATCCTCATTATTCTACTGGAAGATTCAATACATTTCCAAGTCCACAATTACAGCCAAAGGCGGGTCCAGGATTTTCAGTTATGGTTCTGGACCACAATCCTTTTGCTTATTGGGTTCTGGATAGATTATTTATACATATTAAACGACTTTTTTAATATTTAATACAAATACAAGGTTTGAGCTAAAGCTACTGGGTTCTGCCGAACCACTAATATAAGCTCCGCCCCTGGTTACAGTGAGGAAAATCAATCAGAGAGAAATTTAGTGAAGTCCTTTAAAATATAGAAAACAGAGATAAACTCATATTCTGACTGGTGACCAAGAAATAATATCATTTCTCCTTAAGCCTTGACATAACCAAGTAGAGACATGACAAGATGCAAATCCATAGTTCAAGACCAATATTCCGTGTAAGATCTGCATTTTGAAGTTGTAGGAACATGTCTTATATTCACAGGTAAACAGGGATAGCTAATTCACCACTTTCAAGAGGATATTTGCTTTCCAAAATAGTTCAAGACCAATGTTCTCTTTCATTTATCAGGAATGGAAAATTGAGCTTTCAGAACCCAAAAAGGATATGCTCTTTTCAGTTATAAAGAGATTTTAACAATCAAACACAACTGCAATTCAGTTGTTCATCCAAATTTAACAAATCACGGATATCAACTAGACTTCCAAATTTATAGTTTCAGGAGCAATTGAGCTTCCAAGACTTGGCAGCATGACCAGCAATAGTGATCCATAACACCAAAATTTGAGCTATATCTGTTATCAGACGTACACATCATAGTAAGATAAAGCACCAATAGGATGACTGACTGGTCAAATATCACAACATTAACATTAAAGTCTCAATTTAAGTCTGCTAACAATGATCTGTAAAATTAAAGTACCAGCAGACCATCAAAGAAGCCAATCCCTAAATGGAGACAAAGCTCATCATTATTACCTACTTAAGGAAAATAATTTTTCAACACAGAGTGAGATACATGTGCTAAATCGGAATAGTTAGACTCCATTAAACAAAGACATGGCACAACAGATCAGCCCTAACATTTCGTATAAAACCTGTGCCATAAATATCTGGGACTCACATATTGCAGTTATTCTGCAACTCAGAAACAGACGCTGTAGATGATCCGTTTTGGGTGGCTGCCTGGTACTTTTGAGCTGCAGCGCCGAGTTGACTCACCTACACATGAAAATCATAAAAAGCAAATCAAAAAGATGCAAATGCCACTATATCCAAAAATGAAAGACAGCTTCATCCAGACAACGCAAACAATCTGCTAAAAGATGTGACAAACCCCATAAGAATTAAAGCACACAGAAGGACAGGAAACAAGAATATGTGAAAACTTTATAAAGCGACATTCTGAAGAGAAATTTAATTAACCCTGTCTTGCAGTCAATTAGGTGCAACGGAAATGAAAGTGAACTAAATGCTTCATCAGCTGAACGTCATCTAAAAACTTAAACTCTATGAGAAGAAATTCAACACAACTCCGCATATGTGGATCACGCACGGGCAAATATAATAATAACCCCGAATCAGCAGATTCAAAGCCAGGACTTTTAGCACCAAATTTTTAATGTCTTTTTCAAATATAAAAGCAAAAAGTATTAGTAAAACCAGACAGATTATTTGATCTCCAATATTTTGTCATTTTTAGTACCTAATTTTCTTATACTAAATCTCTATTTCTCTATTCTTAGATGCTAACATATTTATCTATAATGTTCCTTTAAAAATCAACATATCACTCTTCCAACTATATTTACTGTATTGTCTCGATCATTTCAGGAAAGAGCTCATCAGCTCTGAGTCACATGCGTTTGTGCCAATACTAAAACGTCGCAGAAGTCTGAAGCAAAGTGAAGGGCCGAGACTATACTTCACCTAACTGCACCTCAGTGAACTCTTAACAATATTGATTCTAGTGCTTCTGTATCACTACTATATTCTCACAGTTCGCCCTTCGTCACTCAATTACTTTCAAGTATACATTGGCATGACGAAGCAAAAATGTCCTCGAACACAGAACATAAAGCACAAAATTTCAGGCTTTACTGGCCTCGGTTGCATTAGCCAACAGCCGACACAAGTTTTTGAATTTTTCCACCACCGCTCGCCACTGTAGCAATAGTTTAACATCACCAAACCCTTAACCAAGGGCTAACAATACTGATTCCAGGCTTCTTTATCTCTACTAAATTATTCATAATTAGGGATCCAACATATCCCAACACTCAAACCAATTCCAATCATACATTGCCATGATGAAGCACAGATATCAGACACAAAACTGATAGCACCAAAACCCAGGGTCTACTGGCCTCGGTTACCATTGCCAACAGCTGAAACAGCATTTGGAATTTTTTCCTCTACTGCACCTCCACTGCTGCAATACTATAACATCACCAAACTCTTAACCAGGGGCAAGAGCTAACCCGACTACCCAATGCACTGCTATCCTTCTCAAACATATCCAACAGACATAGATCTATATTTATACCGATGGACTCCAACCTATGGATGGTAATTTGCATTCAAGTCAGAGAAAGCGATTTACAGTGCAATCTACCATGGATCAGGGATGAGAATAAGATGGTCAGCAACCATTGTTCTATTTTCTAGCAAGATGGCATTTAATAAAAAATGGAAAAGAGAAAGCAAGTCAAATCTCTAAGATGTATATTAGCTTATACCAAGTCACGATGAAAAGGAAAATTAGAAGGAAAGGGGCATGCTTGACGGATCATGTTTGAAATACATATAACTTTACAACAGCAAAACTTTATTTGAGAAATTATCTCTCACAAGACCTCAATCTCATCAAATACATCTAAAAGGGACATTAAAGACCTCGTTTGACTAGCACGTACGTACTTATCTGGACAAAATGTTTCTGTTCTAGCATAAATGGTAAGAGAAAGCAAAAGTTTTTGCCAAACCAGATTAGAAAACAGAAACATACAAGTCAGGTTAGAGCTGAAGCATGATTCACATAGATCAAGGTAAATTAGTAGTTCAAAGCAACATTGAGCAACCTGAGGTATCAACAATCTTCTAGGGATTAGCTCCTCGTGACGTCGAGCACAAAATTCCCAAGAGACGATCTGCCAAGTTGACAAAAAGGAAAACAGTTAAGAGAAAATAATAGGCATTCATCTGCACTGCCATGTCTTAAACAACTGATTAATAAGTATAGTTATTAAAATAAAACGTTATGAGCTCTTCAATTAACCTTCAGATCAGGTTGTGAGAACACTATTCGAAGCTGACCATCACGGACAACACGAAGTTGCTCAAAAACACTCTCCTGAATTGCTTTTGCATAGTCTAGGACAATCTGTCCAGATGAATTCTGATATTCACGCGGCATATCAATATAGAGTAGCTCTTCCAAAGTCCCACTTTCATATTTTATCTTGAAAAGCCTGGGCAAGACTTCAGCAGTCGCTTCTGAACAAATAAGTTCAGAAACATCAGATGCAATTAAGATTACACGGAGGAAAATTAACCAAATGGGTGCAGAAATTACGAGTCAAGGACAATGGCTTTGTAAAGTTACAAAGAAACATACCAAACCCACGGCCTGGCTTGCGGTTGCATATTTCACAGTGCCATACATCCTGCAAATTATATAATAGTGATTAATTTTCTAATACAAGGAAAAAGTTGGTCTGCAATAAATTTGCATAACATATAAGCGTCAAATCCAAATTAGTTATCAAAGCTGAAAAAAGATTCAATTTTCAGAAAAGCTTTATCAAGCCATAGATGTGGATGTGGTATATGACTTACTATAACCACATTTTTCACTATATAAGAAGACTTCTCACATTTAAAAAAGGGCAGCCCGGTGCACTAAGCTCCCGCTATGCGCGGGGCCCGGGGAAGGGCCGGACCACAAGGGTAAATTGTACGCAGGCTTACCCTGCATTTCTACAAGAGCCTGTTTCCACGGCTTAAACACGTGACCTCCGGGTCACATGGCAGCAACTTTACCAGTTACATCAAGGGGAGTTTCTCACATTTGATTACGAAAAATTAATAACACAACCAACCTGAGGAAAAACTCCAGTGGTCTGCCGACCACTTCCATACAGAGAAACGCACCACTTTTTCTTGGCATGTGGAGCAAAATACTCGGCGACAAATTTTCTCCAGAACTCTATGTTATTGTCCTATAAAAAAGGTAGTGCAAATGTAACATCATAGGGCTGTAGTCAAATAAAGGATCAATTGAGATCAGATAAGCTGCATGGTAGGGTGCAGAGTTTATGGTCCACCCAGAAATTATAGTTGGCACAGTTTTCTTACTTCAGGTCTGTGTTGCTGCTGATACAAATAATGAGTCAGCCGACGGGCACACATCCCAGGCTCATAAGCTGGTTTTATAGGAGACCTTATAGCATGATTCTGTGGTTGAAATTGCGATTGAAGTGGGTTTCTTTGCTGAGGAATAGTCTTCAAGAGCTGTTGCTGCTGCTGCTGCTGCTGCTGGAGCTGCATAATCCTCTGCTGGTGGAAAAGCTGAGCCGCTGCTGCAGATTGAGGGGACTGCTTGGACATGTGAAGTAACTGCTGCTGTTGTTGTTGCTGCTGCTGTTGTTGCTGTTGCTGATGTAGAAACAAAGAGGGTGAGGAATGTTGTGGCTCCACCTTCACAGCGGCAAGGCCTCTCATACTTTGTATCTGTTGGGGCTCCTGCTTTACAGTTGCTAGGTTTCGCAGGGCTTGCAACTGCTGTGGTGTTTGATCACTGGTCACCTGGGGCTCCTGTTTGACAGATCCTAAGCCTCCTAATCCACCTCGCATGGATTGAAATTGCTGCTGCTGTTGCTGTGTTTGGGAATTGCTAGGGGCAGAGAATTGCTGAAATTGTTGATTATGTTGGTAATTCTGGGAATCAAGTTGTTGGGACGGTGATCGGTCAGTTAACATCTGGTTACCAGAAGGGCTAGGAAACCGCTGTCCCTGAACTTGACCTGAATTTGGATTTGCTGTCATGGCCGATGAGCCAAACGTTGTTGAAGGAGTACTAAATCCCATACCATTGCCAGCACTGGACAGTGGATCAGACTCGGCCACATTATCAACTCGTTGAGAGATTCCATTTCCAGGAAGCCCTGGATTATGACCGCCATTTCCTAAGGACTGATGGAGCAGAGATGAAACATTTGGAGCATTTCCTAGCATATTCATGTTACCAAACTGAGTCCGAGGTGACACAATAGAAGGGAAACTACCTGGGGCAGGCATTCCACCCCCTTGACCTCCCAAAAAACTAGAATTTGATCGCAATAACGAAGACGGGACAGGCTGGGCACCTCCTCCAAGTGGATTTGGAGGCCCCTGTGGAACCATATTTTTATGCAATAGATAACAATCGATAAACTCTTAACCAACTATAGAACACTAAAATTGTATGAAGCCTAACTCCCCAGATGTAGAGACTTTTTATTAAAAAGAATTACACAGAACAACAAGCAGAATCTACTATATCAATTAAATGAATCAGTGATTCTCTTTCCAAATCGGAGCTAGACATTCCAAAGTCCATGTTTTGAGCCAAAACAAAGGGAGAACCCTCACCGCTGGGCATAACTCTTTGTGTATCAACAACAGAACGTTGGAAATCACAGAATACCAGATGCAAGCTACAAGCTTTAACTGTTAACATCCTAAAGCTTCTCTTTTTCTGCTCAAGTAACTATTTTATCCACTTTTCCAATCAGCCCCTGCAAGAAAAAGAAAAGGTCCAATTGTGTCAAATTTCTCCCTTTGTTCCATAAAAACATAGCTAGACTCAAATCTCAACACCGTAAGTAAAATCAAAAAAACAAGCTCCATACTTAATCACTAATCTAATGAAGCAGCCAAAAGAGTAGAATACACTAAAACACGAACAAAATAAAAATCACAAAAATTCACCCTCAAACTAAAAAAAATGAAAATTACCTCCAAATAACTAAGCTACAGCAAACAATTCGACAGTAGAAAATTAAAAACAAAATAAAAATTAGCGATTCATAAGTTACATGTTCACTTGATCGAGCCCTAAATCACGCAATAAAGTACAAAGGACAAGATCCACAGCTCAAATTATCTACAACACCTAGGGCACCAAGCTCAAAAATATATAAATACATCCCAAAAGGGGAACAAGGAGTTACTTACCAAAGCACGCAGTCACAATCAACTTATAAATATAATTTATGTATCTATATCGATATCTATACATATACATACAGATAAGCATGTATATATGAGTTCATTCAACTAGCTTTCACTTGTTGGGTTGGGGCTTTGGTTTTCTTTTTTCCAAGGCTTTGGCTTTTTCAAAGTGAAAAAGTTTCAGTAGAGAGGAGAGTTTCTTCGAGTCTCTGCGCTGTCCTTTTTAGAGAGAGAAAGTTAGAGAGAGAGAGTTTGTGTTTCTGCGGACGTCAAATTTGCATTCCGTCGGATTGAATAATTTTAAAAAAATTAAAAAAGAAATAATTATCCTTCCTTCCCTCTTTCTTTCTTTACTTTTTTCTTTTCTTTTTTATTGTTTTCTTCTCTTAATCAAACAAAGTCAAATTCTCTTCTGCTTCCAAATAACAATAACATGCATCATCACGAGGCTGGCAAATGTTAGTTCTCTACTCCATTTTATGTGGATTACTTTCCCTTTTAGTTTGTTCTTTAACACCTTGGTTGGGTTGTAATTATATATTTTGATTGTTATTTAAATTTTATTATATCGTGTATTTAAATTTATTGTTATGTAATGATAAAAAATATTATTTTATGTGACGATCGATTTGGCTTATTATTAAATAATTATATTTTCGTTCGTGTACGCTACTTTTTTATATAATTATTTCTCCTTGCACGTTACTCTCTCTTTTTTGTAGTTACAAGTTTATTCTTCATATTATTGACTCATGACAATCTATCTAAACATTGTTTATCACAATACAATTCAATACAATACACTATGACGTGATATGATATGATATGATATGATATGATATATTATGAAACTGACACATAACAAACTGCTAAAAGATTGACATAAGTTTAACACATTTTAATTTTAACTTTCATGACATGATCTTGAACTTACTTAATATAAAAAGGTCATTGTTTTATTAGGAAAGAGAGAATAAAAAGACACATGAAACACTCGCCATTACGTATTTAATCACTGTTAATATAGGCAATTTTCGTACTTTACATACACTTAATTGATGTGTGAAGTTTTCTTTATTTAATAAATTTAATTTATGCATGAAGTTTTTTTTTATTTAATAAACTCTATGTTCTATTAAATGCCTCATATAAGAACACAAGAGTTTCTATCTAGATATTTTTGAACTTTAATTAAGACAAACTGGGTATGGAAGAGAAAAAAAGGGGTACCTTGTCGTAAACTTTTTATTGATATCTTGGCCAGAATCTGACCGTCTCTGGTGGGGTCCACTATTCCATCTAAGGCTGTGCATTTGGATCGGATATCCGAGAATACGAACCGATCTACTTTATTCGAATTTTTGGATGTTGGATTTTGGATACTTGGATAGGATATGAGTTATGTTTTTTAAAAGTTCGGATACCCGGATTAGATTTGGATTGGTATAATTTTAATTCAATCCGACTCGAACTCCAAAATTATAAGGATATGTATAAATACTAGACTTTAATTCTAGGGTTAGGTCTTATTTCATTTTTCAGAGACTTAGTTTATATCGAGCCCCTCTTTCTCTAAGCTCTCTTCTGAGACTGCTGCTCTGTTCCGCCTCTCTTCTCTGTGTCTCTCGACTCTCACTCAGTCTATCTTTTCTATCGACGGGGATCGGACGATGCCTCTACCTTTATCAACGGTAAGACTGACTCCTTCTCTCTCTAAAACTTGGTTGTTTATTATTATTGATTCCTTGTTTTCTTTCTCCCCTTTTATTAGAGCTTAAAGGAGGTGTTTGTTTTCTTTTGTTTCATGGAAGAAATCAAAAGGAGGTGTTTGTTCTCTTCTTTTTTAATCACGTTCTGTCTTTTTCCAATTTTTGGGTGCATGGATCGCTTTGGCTTTAGGAATTTACTGCTAAGACTTTAGTTTTTTGCTTTTTGTCTAAATGTATTTTGGGGTCTTCACTTTTTTAACAAAAATAGCTCCAACTATGAGATGAACAATATACTTTCTTTACTGTCCATAGTCCAAATTACTCGTTTGATTTTACTATGTATTTTTTTGTTTGTTTCGCAGATAGTAGATAAGGCAGAGATGGAGAATGAATTTCAAACTCTTGAAAAATGTGATGAAAGTGGTGCTTCAAATGATCCCACAACCAACATTGAATCTAAATCTGGTTCGGAAAAAAAAAAAAAAAGGAATAGCCATGAAAGAAAGATCAGTTGCTTTGTGCCACTTCAACAAGTTCACTGATGTCGAGGGTATTAAAAAGCAAAATACAAGTATTGCTCAGAAGAATGTATAGCTAATAATAAAAATAGTGATACAAGCAATTTGCTATCGCATATGCTAAAGTGTCCAAGCAATCCCCGAAAGGCGGAGACAAGCCAGACAAGATTAGCTTTTCAACAGAAAGGTCAAACAGGTGATGTCTCACTTATCCCTTGAAAATTTGATCAAGAGGCATGTAGGAGGGCTTAAGCTCGTATGATAATTATAAATGAACATCCCTTTATTTCTGTTGAAAAAGATGGATATAGAGACTTTGTGAGAACTCTTCAACCTTTATTTGATATTCCATCTCGTACTATTATGACTAAGGATTGTCTTGAGATTTATCATGAGGAGTACTTGCTTTGAAGTCAATTTTTAACGACTCAAAACAGAGAATTTATATTGCGACCGATACATGAAATTCAATCCAAATAATTAACTATGTGTGTTACAGCATATTACATTTGCAAGAATTAGAAATTGCATAAAATTTTATTGAATTTTTATCCAATTACTAGTCACAAAGGTTAGGATTTAGCTAGTTGTATTGCTAAGTGTTTGCTTGAATGGGGAGTGGCTAAAGTATTTACTGTGACAGTTGATAGTGTGAGTTCTAACGAAGTCATGATTAAAGAAATGTCCAAATAATTTACTAGATGTGTAACGACCAGACCGATCGTTTTGTACATTTGCATTCAGTTTGGTGGGTTGAGGTCATGAGTAGCTTTATATGGTGTATATAACTTGCGTACAACGTCAGTTTCGATTTTTGAGTGGTTTGGAATTGATTTTAAAGAATGATTCTCAATTAAGAAGCTTTAAGTTGGAAGAATTGGCGAAATTTGACTTTTGTGTATTTGACCTCGGATCGGGGTATTTATGGTTCCTTAAGGTCCGGATGGTAATTTTGAACTTGGCGTATGCCCGAATTTGTATTTGGAGATTTCTAGAAATTTTTTACCCTAATTAGCGAAAATTAGCTATTTGAAGATTTAGAAAGTTTATAGGTTTGACCGGGAGTTAACTTCGATGTTATCGGGTTCGGATGAGTGTTGAGTAGGAAACACGTTCTTTATGTCAATTGAAATGTGTATACAAAATTTGGGTTCATTCCATGTTGGTTAAGCTTGAATCGGGCACTTTTTCGAAGTTTGATGTTTATGAACTTAAGAGATTGATCTTGATCGATGATTCTTGATTTGATGTTATTATGTATGATTTGAGGTCTCGAGTGGGTCCATATTATATTTTGGGACTTGTTGGTATATTCGGACGGAGTACCGAGGGGCTCGGATGAGTTTCAGCGTAGTTGTGGATCATTTCGGGTGGGTTTATGCTGTTGGTTCAGGTGGTCTTCGTGATCGTAAAGGAGAGGACGTGATTGCAATGTGTAAGGTGGAGCTAGGCTTTTTCCTCTATGGGTTGTGACTGGAGGATCGCATTCGCGTAGCTTGAGTGGTTAGGCCATCGCATTCGTAGGAGAAGGTCCGTGATCGTGGTTCAATGTAGGAGCTGGGGGAGTTCCTCATCACGTTCGTGAGCGGGTCGCGTTCGCGAAGGTCAGTCATTATGTTTATCGTATTCGCGTGTACTGGGTCGCGAACGCGAAGTGCATTTTAGTGGCGGTCTTTTTTTTTTCTTCTACGCGATCGCGAGGGCTATACCGCGATCGCGATGCATATAACTAGGTAGTGCTTGTAAGTACTCTATTTCGAAGGTTTTGGTTATTTTATCATATTTTGAGTTATAGGACTCGGATTTGAGCTATCTTGGAGGGGATTGTCACGATTGGATTAGGTAAGTACTTTGACTCGAATTTGATTATTTTACATAACTCCATCTTTGATTTTGACATTTGATTGATGCATTTTAAAAGAGAAATTGGGAGTTTTTATCTAATTAAAGTGAATAATTGAGTTTTGAACATCGATTAGGAGTCAGATCTGAGTGAAATTAGTATGGCTGGACTCGTATTCATATGGGTTATCAGAATTTATGAGTTTTGTCGGATTCTAGGGTATGATCCTGGGTTGACTTTTTGGTTGACTTTGAGCATTTGATTAAAGATTCGACCTTTATCATTTGGGTTCGATTCCTATGACATTATTTGATATTTTTGAGTTGCTTTTGGCTAGTTTTGAGCCGTTCAGAGGTCGATTCGTGTGGGATGGCACTTCTAGTGTACCGATTTGGCTTGTTTGAGATAAGTGTCTTGCCTAGCTTTGTTGGAAGAATTTTTCCTACTAAATGATATTGTTTGCTACATACGATGGTGATGCATATACGAGGTGACAAGCGTATAGGCATGTGTCAGGATTTTCATGCTCAGGAGATGGAATTATATGCTTCTTTGTGCTTCGTTGAACTTTGATGATCCATTGACTTATGCTTTATTTAATTCCATAACTAATAAACTAAACTATATGTGTTAAAAATCATGCTGAAATATATGACATCTTAAAAGGATTTAATGTGTTATTTTTTTTCGAGACTGTTCATATGCTTAATTGACCGTAGCATCAGGAACACCCATTTATACCTGTTATTATCATGTTACTTGAGCTTCTTTATCCGTAATAAGAGATGATGGTCGGGGCCTTGGGGCTATGTTTGGCACGATGAGTATTGCCGTGCAGAGTGAAATAGGATTTGCCGGTTGGTTATTACCATGTGAGAGGAATGAGAGTTGAATCTTGTTATGATTACTTGTTCGTTAAACATGTACATGCCTTCTACTCTAGTTTCTATTAATGTTTAGTATTTTGTAGGTTACTTTCACTTTTGTGTTCCTTATGTAGTTATCTCTGTGGTTCATGTTTGGCCCGATACTGTTATATCCCTGTTTTTACCTTGTCTGTTACTGTTACTCCTATACTTTTACTTGATTTACTTCTACTACATGTTCTCTTCGAATTCATGTTTTACTGTTATTTGCATGTACATATTATTTGCCCCTGTATGTTACAAATCTAATTATTAGTTGTCTTGATATGTTACACGCCTTCACTTACTACATGCCTTCACATGTTATATGTATTTACTTGTTATATTTCTCCACGTGTTATATGATTTCACTCCTTACACACCTCTACTTGATACTTGTTTTATTTGACGTACATCCTTTCTCGCTTCATGTTCTACACTTCCTTGCTTAGCCGGATTGGGTAACTTTTACATTCGCTGTGTGTTTATGCTTTATGGAAGTTTTGGCTTTATATGTGGGAGACTAGCTCTAGGTGCTATGGTGCTCACCGTACTTTGTTTGAGTTTGTATTCCTTTGAATTTCGCATGTTAGTTTCCTTGGTGTTACATTGTGAATTTTCCGTGCTTGGTTATTGTAAGAATAGCTTCGTGTGAACTTATTATATATATATATTTGGGATCGATCTGCATACCACAACGATATTGATATGATATGTGGGATAGTGTTGCACGCCACAATGGAGAAGATGTATTATGGTTATTCTTGTTTATTAATTTCTGCTATCGTATTATGTCGTGAAACTAAGAAGTGATAATATTCGGGCGGCCTCTGTCACTTGTATTGTTGTTTTATGTGACGTGTCTATTTCTCGTATTGCTCTCTCTGTTTCTCATCTGCCCAGTTACAATATTGAGTGAGTACCTTTTAACTTAAACCCCATCACCACTTCACTGAGGTTTATCAAGATACTTACTGAGTACATGAGGTTAGTTGTACTCATACGACACTTCTACAACTTGCATGCAGATCCTGGAGCTACGTGGCTGTGGAAGATGGAGCCTTGCATTGGAGACGTACCTGCTTTCCAGATTCAAGCTATCTCTTGTTCATGGTAATTTAGGATTCATCTCTGTTTATATAAACTTCAAATAGATATTGTATTTAATCTTCACATCGGCATTGTAAATCTAGATCATAGTAGTTCATGACTTGTACTACCTGCCCTTCGGAAATTGTATAGAATTCATATATTTGCTTCTTGTTGTTAATAATTTGTTATTTGACTTACCTTGTTCTATGTTTGGCTTACCTAGTACTAGGGTTAGGTGCCATCACGACTAGGTAGATTTTTGGATCGTAACTCAAGATGGGTTGAAAGAAGGGAGTGTGTATGTGGAACTACACATATTTGATGTTGAAGGTTGCTACAGTTTATAAGGAAGCCTTTATAAAATATTGTGATATTGATTATGGTTTGATGTCATATATTTCTAACTATCTTTGTGAGGATGGACAACCTGCAGGTCCACTTTTAAGTACTGATTGGGATAGTGTAAGACGGATTGTGAAGTTTCTTGAAATTTTTATGAACTCACCTTAAAGGTATCAAGTACACTTTATATTACATTTAATATGCACTTTCTTGATAAATGTGTTGTTAGTTCTTCTTTGAAAGAGTTGATGCTAAATGAAGATGTTGCCTTAAAAGAACTAGCAAAGAATATGAAAGAGAAATTTGATAAGTATTGGGGGAATCCATAAAACATTAACAAAATAATTTTTATTTCATGTGTGTTGGATCTACGCCACAAATTTCAATCTCTTTCGTCTGCGCTTGCTGCTATATTTGGAGAAATAATGGGTGTAAAAATACAAGATGAGGTGAAGACATTTATGAAATCTTTGTTCAATATGTATGCAAAGAAGAATGGTGGTTCTGGTTCATGTCCATCTTCTCCATCGTTTCTTGGTTCATGTCCATCTTCTCCATCTTCATCTACTTTTTCATCATCGCTCTCAAAATTCATGTTAGATGTAATGAAGCATAAGAAGGGTGGAGGAGTTGACTCTAAAATAAAGTTAGATAAATATTTGGATGAAGATGTTGCGGAAGACTATGAAAAGTTTAATATTCTAAGGTGGTAGAAGTTGAACTCGCCCGGATTTTCCACTCCTGCTGAGATAGCACGTGATGTGCTAGCCATTTCGATTTCTAGTGCTGCCTCAGTATTAGCCTTTAGTACCGACGGACGCATACTTGATCCATCTAGGAGTTCATTGACTCCTAGTTTGGTTCAAGCTCTTGTGTGTCCAAGATTAGCTTCAAAACGAATCAACAACTCCACTTAAAATTGAAAAAGGTTTAGATAATCTTAAACAAGTTGAAGCTAATAAGACTATCTTATTTCTTTTATTACTTGTGTTAAATGTATAATTTGTTTGTATGTTTATTTAGATTATTTTACACAAATTTCTTCTATTACTATCTTATTCTACATAATTTATTCATACCGAATATGAGCCTTGCATCATCGACATATAGTGATGAAGATTATTGTTTGCTATTGCCAGTATATATTTTTTTGGTGTGAGCATCTCGTATACGTATTTCTAGCATTACTATTATTTTATTGCATTTTTATACTTGATTATCTGTCCTATTTTATAACAAGTTGCATCTCTATATATATTTTAATGATTCTTGTTGTAACCAGCCTATTTGAGATGATTGTTTGGTATTATATGACTAAAGAAACTAACAAAATATTTAACGAAGGGCTATGTCATTTTTCTTAAGGAACTAAGGAAGTCAAGATTTCTGATTAACACTAAATTATGGCCAATGACATTATTTTATATACTATTTAACTCTATACTTTCTCAGGATTGTACATTTAAACCTGTAAGTAAACCGCTTTATATTCTCTAATTTTCTTTATAAAGAGAACAAGTATAAGTATATACATTCTCAAGAGTGTACAATATAAACGTCTCTTTTATTGTTGCAGAATGAAGGGAAGTACATCAAGAAGACAAGAATTGGGTGGTATGGCCATGGAAGTTGGAACTCTTTTGTATAATCTATTAATGAATTCTTATTGATGATTTTAGTTTATTAGACATCTATTTAAGATATTAAGTTTATTTTATTTTGCTATGAAGATTGTATTTTGTTTATGCAATAAAAGACATTTGTTGTCTTTTAATTTATTAGAATGATGAATGATACTAGACTTAAAAAGTGCAGTAGCCAATTAGATTAGCAATAGCCTTAATAACGTACAATCCGATTCGAAAATCTGAAATATTTATCCGCCATAACTTTAAAATTTGATCTGATCCTGTAACGACCCAGCATGTCATTTTGAGTATTTTAGCCATGTTCCCCTATTTATTGGACTTTGATGGATTGTTGATTTTCTATATCGGGTTTCCTCTTTCGCGATCGAGGAGGAAGGGGCGCGATAGCAAAGTGTTATTGTTGGCAGCTGAAATTTATTTATCGCGTTCGCGTTAGTAAGCTCGCATTCGCATAGCATTGTGAGGCTCAGGTCATTGCGGATGCGAGGAGGTTCACACGTTCGCGCAGAGGAGTGGTCAGCTGGGGCATCAAGCTTTAAGCCTACACGATCATGAAGTTGTGCACGCATTTGCGAAGAGTCAGATCTGGTAAGCCTCGCGTTCGTGATTGTGTCTTCATGTCTGCGAAGACAATTTTGGAGGTAGTGATTATTTGTTCTTCGCGATTGCGATGTGGGTCCCGCGATCGCGATACAAAATACCTGGCAACATATTTAATAATCCAAATCGTGGGTTAGAATTATTGTTTCATATTTTGAATTGTAGAACTCGGTTTTAGGCGATTTTGGAGGAAATTTTCACGTTTTTGATGGGCTAAGTATTTTTGACTCGGATTTGTTAATTAATCATGATTCCATCTTAGTTTTTATCATTTAATTAATAAATTAAAGTGAAGAAATGGAAACTTTTTGTAAAACTGTCTAAAATGAAAATTGGGGATTTGAAGGTCGATTGAGGTCGGAATTGGATTATTTTGATATGGTTGGACTCGTTGATGAATGTGTGTTCAGTTTTTGTAAGTTTGATCGGGTTTTGAGGTGCGGGCTCGGGATTGACTTTTTGATTTTCTTTAAAGATTGCAACGTTATGATCCAGAATTATTTTCTATGGTTAGTATTTATGGTGTTAAGTTATTTTTGCTAGATTCGAGCCGTCCGGAGTTGGACTTTCACGAGAGAGGCTTACTAGTGGGTTGATTTAGCTTGCTTGAGGTAAGTATATTACCTAACTTTGTGTGGGGGAACTATCTCTTAGGAATTGGGTGATTTGTATTGTTTGAGTTATGTGAAAGACGAATATACGAGGTGACGAGTGTGTACACGGGTTTATATGTGGTATTTTGACCGGACTAGACTCTTAGACTCTTTCATGCATTAAATTAGAAATTGTAATATCATGTTATATCTTTCATTGTTAAATTGTTATTACATGCTTCACTTGATGTTGTTATCACATGCTCTATCCTTAATTGTCAAATATGCTCTTATATGCTTTACTTGCCTTTCTTATCTCTCTTATTGTCATCATACCTCTTTTGTTGTCGAGTTATTCTTATTTAGAGTTGTTATTTCATGATGTCTCTTTCCTTGTTGAGTTATTCTATGTATTTAGATATAGATACTACTTCATACCATCTCTTTTATTGTTAAGCTTACGTTGTACTTTTGAAAGTGAAATTTGTCATTGCGTGAAAACACCTTCATTTTGAGTTATTGAAGTTGAAGTTATGAAAGCTAATATAAACTTGAGGTTGAAGTTGTTGATTATGTGAGATATCTTTCTTTGTTGAGAAATTATCGTTCTTATTGTTATATATTCTTGTTCATATTGTGGTTGAGCTGTAGGCTATATGTTGTGGAAACTTTTTATTGTTGATTTTTGGTAAGTTATGGATGGGAACTTATGGTGCGAGTTGTTATTGTATTGTGATATTGATACGCATATGCCGGTATAAGGATAGGGGTTAATGTACATGTGGCGGCATAAGGTGGGATTTATGTGCGTGTTGCTAGTAAGGGAATTACTTGAAGTCATGCGGCGAAATAAGGTGGGCTAAAGTGCGTGTAGCTATTTCGGAAAAAATATTTTCAAAACTATACAAATGTAAGGCTCACGCGGCAATATAAGGAAAGATTGTGATCGTGATTCTGAAATGAAGTTACGAGGCAGTACCTCGGTTGTGATTCTTGTTGTTATCTCTTATTTACCTCACTTGTTTTTGTCTGTATTGTTTCCTTGATGTTCTTATCATGTGTTCCCTCTTTTTACCTTTGTTGCTTTAAATTCAGTTGTTAGCTTACCTTATTGTGTTGCTTTATTATCACTATTTTCATAGTTCTTATTATCAGACTATACTATATACTTGTTCAATTTTTTTTCTTATCCTAGTAGCTGTCTTCATCTGGCCTCGTCATTACTCTACCAAGGTTAGGCTTGATACATACTAAGTACTGTTGTGGTATACTTTTACTACGCTTCTGCACATTTTTGTACAGATCTAGGTATGACGATCCAATTGATCGTTTTGAGTTCTAGCACGTTGTTTGGCGGTTGGAGGCCTTGAGTAGCTTCACTTCAGGTATTATGACCTGTACGTGTGACCGGAATTGAAATTTTGGAAATTTGGAATTGATTTGGAAAGAAAATTCTAAATTCGGAAGCTTTAAGTTGGAAGAGTTGACCATGGTTTGACTTTTGAGTAAACGACCTCGGAATTGGGATTTGAAGGTTCCAATAGGTTCGTATGATGATTTTGGACTTGGGCATATGCTCGGGTTGAGTATCGGGTGATCGGGAGCATTTCCGCGCTTAATATGGAAAGTTTGCATTTTAAAGGTTTTAGAATTTCTTAAGTTTGATTTGAAGTGAACTTTGGTGTTATCAATATCCATTTGAGGTTTTGAGCCTTGGAATAGGTTGGTATCGTGATTTGTGACTTATGCGTAAAGTTTGGTGTCATTCCGGAATGTTTAAGTATGAATCGAACGCGTTCGTCGAAGTTTGAATGTTTGAAAGTTTAAAGAAAGGTTTCAATCGTCGATTCATAGTTTTGACGTTGTTTGGTGTGATTTGAGTCCTCGAGCAGGTTAGTGTTAGGTTTGTGTAATTGGACGGGGTCTCCGGGGCCTCAGGTGTGTTTCAGAGGTGTTTGGGTGTTGTGTCATGCTCTTATTTGATGTTACGACATCGTTTCTTTGGGGCATAAAGGGCACTACATTGAGCAAATGACCTTTGATTTGTGATTGCATTGAACCATTAGATATGTATCGTTATTACGGAGTCATATCAACAAGAATCGTCGAATTCCGATGTCGTATGAGAGAGTTATGCCCATTTCCGTGTCAAACAAAATTGCTGGTTTTTGGTGCGAAGCTTTGTCTATTTTATCATTTTGTATCATTACTCAATTTACAATAGTTATACAAGTACTTTTATAATGTTTCGTATTTTTTAAAGCTTTAAAACTGATTTTCTTGCAATTAAATTATTTGAATATGTGTTAATTACCCCCTTAAATTATTTTGTGATGATTTAATCATCCAACTTTATTATTTGCATCTACATATCTGTTTTATAATATTTTACTTCATTTTATATAGCTGCATTTTGCACTTTTATGCCAAATACGTAATTTTGCAATAATAGCCTATATTTTACAAGAAACTGCATTTGTCATTTTATTTAAGGTCAAAATAATTTTTTATATTTTTCATAATCTTCAACTATTGGTTTAAAGTATTAAGTGTCATTTTTTCTATTTTATTTAATTATTTTATTAAAATTATTTTCCCTTAATCCCCTACTTCAAAGTCTGGCACAAATTATGCCTTATTTTCGGACCAGTTAAGGTCCAAAGAAATGAGCCCAACCCAATCTGCACTGGTCTAAACCAAACAACCTCTTTTGTTTCAACCTGGTCGGGACCCGTTTACTCGACCCCCTCACTTCCCTTTAATCATGGCCGTTGATCTCTCAAGATCAACGGTCCACAATAATCCCACCATTTTAATTATATCCGCCCCGAACCCTGTCACATTCTTCAGAGATAGCCGCCTCTAAATCCTCTCTACTTCTCCTCTCAAACCCTAAAAGCCGCCTCCTCAATTTTTTCTGATTCTAGTCCTAATATAGAATCTCCTCATGATTTTTCTTCCATATATGCTCGAGCTCCCCGTTCTTTACATTGTATTGGTATCACATAATACTTGCCTATCTTTGGCAAGTATACAGACCTAAATCAAGCACAATCATCTCCAGACCTTCGAGATTTAGACGATATTTTGTCTATATACGCTCGCTACCATGCTATATGGGTCCGATTTACCAAGATCTTCAACCGATTTTTGGTTCCAGTCAAATTAGGGTTTGCCTGATTCTTTTTCTAATTTTATTTCTTAAACGGTTCTGCATGCCCCCGCTTCCTTATTTATGTTTGGTTTACTGTGTTTCCTTGTTTAGAGGTTTGATTTCGACTACTATATAAATCCCTCCCCAATTTCCCCATTAGGGACAACAATCGCAAAAAAGAAACTACTACTGTTCTCTTATTCTTTCTTGTCTTGTACTACTCTAAGGCTTAATCTTTTGGCCGGCTAAAAGCCAAGGCTACCGAAATTTGATTCTTGAACCTTTCTCAGTGTGAGAACTGCCTGGGGTTCATTCGAAACCCTTGGGAACTCTGACGCACTGAGATTCCTGGGTTCTACTGTTCATTTTGCTATTGACACAAAAGTGTTGCTGAAATTACTCCTCTTGTTTACTTGTTCATCTATAACTGGTAATGTACCTATGACTCTTGCAATTTTATTTTTTTCGTTTGAATTCCTGCTCTGCATATCTATATCTCTGAGATTTTTATGAACCAACATGCTATTGTCTACTTTGAAACTATTTTTGAGGCTCTATGCCTTCTAGTAATCAAACTTGCCTACTTGTTGCCTTGCTTTTGTTCTGCTTAAGTTTGTTTTCTCTAATGTGTGTGCTCGAATGTTTATCATTGTTGTTAGTTCGAGATTAGTATCTTGCCTTTATCCGTACTTTTCGGATGAGTTGAGTCATGCCCAGGACCTGTTCTGATTCTTGTTAAGGCATTTATGTGCAACTTAATGTTTTCCTAGAGTTATCTCTTGATCACGCTGATTAGCGAAACATGCTCTCTTTCTACTTAATGTGTGCTCCCTGATTTGTTCAATCCAGTGCTCTTTAATATTGCCTAAGACTTTAGAATGAGATGCAGTATCTAGCCCCTTCTCCTATATGTGATCAAGACCTAGTGTCTGCATGTCTTGTTAATCTGGAGTTGATATATTCTGACATTGTTTCTGAACTTTGGTATTACAATTGATGCTCAGCATGTTAAGTTTTCCATGTTCAACTAGGTGATTGCTTGCCAACTATTGTAAACTATGCCCACTAACGTGTTGTCATGCTGTTTGTGACAGTATTCTTATTAGGCTCTCGCATTAAAAACTTCATGTGAAAACTGCCATCTGCTTGTTCCCGTCTATGACTTTGATATATTCTCAAGTTAATTGTATAAAGTCTTTTAGGTTACTTCGGGATCATGCTTTACTTTGCAAATCTCTTTGGAATAGTTCATTATCCTATAGTGGTCAACCTTATTGCTCTTAAACTTCCTCTCTGGAATCACAAGCATCAACTTGCCTCATATGTACCTAATGTGCCTTCAACCTAGCCTTCTCATGTTTATGTGTCTTGTCTAAAAAATGTTGTTAGCTATAGCGCTAAGAATTAAGTTTTTGAGCTGTCTAGTTAAATTCTGTAAGTAGTTTTTCACCTATATGGCTGAATTTAGTATCCATTTGGGTAAGTAAGTCCTTCGTTTGGGCCTGGTATGTTGAACCTGCTGTGGTACTAGGAATCTGGAAGGCATTTTTCGCATTTTGAGTTTGAGCCTGCAATCCACATGAAGTTCTAAGCCTATTTGAAGGCCCAGGTATATTACTGGGTTATTCTGTATTTGTATTTGGGCCATTAATCATTCAATATAGCTTGTAATAATTTGTAATTACAAACAATGGGGGAATTAGTGCAAAGGGGTTGTGGTCTCCTAATTTTCGCATAAACGGGTAGAGAGCATGCCTATAGGACCTGCTTGCTTTGTTTGTTATTTTGTTTGACATGCTTCACTTCACTTGCCTAATACCTGTACAATATTCAAAAGCATGATTGTTTGACTAAATATTTTACCTGCTCTCGTGTCTACTTCCATCTGATTATTAGATAGTATGCCTATAGGGTTGTAATAATACATACTTTTGTTAATGTTCATCTAGATACCATGATTATAAGGTCTTAACTAATTAATTAATTGGTTGCTCTGTTTTTTTTTTTTTTGCCATCTAGATAGAATGCCTATAGGATAAGTATGACTAAATCAAGTTCAAATACCAACCGTTAGAAATCTTGCCTATAGGATACTATCATTCACCTAGAAAGCATGTCAATAAAATCAAACACTGGTAATTCCAAGTTTTCTAATAGCTTTCACCGCCCGTTGTGCCAACAACTTAGAAATCATGCGTATAGGTTTTATAACACCTGTAATATGCAAATTAGTTAATTTGGAACAGCAACACTACTTGTACGAGATTTGAAATCGGAATCGTATATAGATCATGCCTATAGAACTGCATCACTCGCCTAAGACACCTATCAATGTTAATAATCCTGAGTCTGCAAACAGTACGCTGCCTTCTCGCCTAAGACACCTATCAATGCTAATAATTCTGAGTTTGCAAACAGTACGTTGTCTCCTCGCCTAAACCATTTAGAACATTGACGATGCATATACAACACTGGAATCAGAACCACATAGAAACCATGCTTATAGGACTTAATGCGTCTGCAGTTGTCTACTGCCTAATTGTCTGCGTGCTTTCTTGCTAATGTGTGGAGGTTAATTGAGCCTTTTATTGAAATTATGTGCAGTCCTATCTGGTTTGATTATCGCCTAGTTTTATTATTTTGAGTACCTGAGTGGAGTCTAGAACTACCAAATAATAGGTCTAAAGCCTCCTGGATCATAGGCATGGGACAGTTAGTGCACGCATAGGGTATGACTTAGAATTGAATTAGAGCGCCTTTAAGTAAACAACTTCAACATAGTAATCGGGTAGCAGGAGATGATAGTCTATGACCGCTGAATAATATAAGCAACTCCTACCTAAAGGGAGTTGCAAAGTATTATTTATGGTGCAGGGATGATCCTTTAGGCTAAAAAACTTTGGATCCCCCCCCCCATCTTTTCCTTATATGTCTGTTGAAGGATTTACTCATTGCGCAGTTGTAGTCTTTATGATCTTTAAAACTTGCATCAATTATTCATATAGTTTAATATATTTTTCCTTACACTGGTTTATGTCATAATAGGACTTTCAACTTTCATATCTTTCCTTACTTATATGCTCGCCTAGTTTAATCACATAATCCACATAGTTTAAGGTTCGGCCGGGACCCACAATTGTCGACCTCGAAGAGTGCCTAGCACCTTCTCTTTGAGGTAATTTGAGCGCTTACCCGATATTTGGTGACATGGACTAGTCAAACAGAGTTACTTTCAAATAGGTGCCCTAACGTACCTCAAAATCGTTAGGTGGTGACTCTTCTCTTTTAATACCTCCTTTTAAAAGAGTTGTCACGCGTCGAAGCCCGCTTTTGCGAGAAAACGGGGTGCGACAGTGTGGCGACTTTGCTGGGGAAACTTAGGCTCTTACCGTAACGAACTTGACTTATGTGGATTATTTTCTTTGTTACATGCACATTCCTTCCACTACTCACCTTCATTTGTTTATATTTGCTATGACATGCACATCCCTTTCCTTATATATCTTTATTTGTTCAAATTTGCTATGACATGCACATCCCTTTCCTTATTCTCCTTTGTTTGTTTAAATTTGCTATGACATGCACATCCCTTTTCTTATACATCTTTATTTGCTACATGCACATCCTTTTCCTTATTCTCTTTTGTTTGTTAAATTTGCTATTACATGCACATCCCTTTCCTTATTCTCCTTTGTTTGCTATAGCATGTATGGCCGCTCTTCATTTCTTTTCATCCTGGCTGCTTCATTACGTTTCGCACATTTTCATAAGCCAAACTGCCTTCTTTCTTTTGTCTTTCTTTTCTTTTCTCTTTTTTCATGTTCACTTTGCTATTTTATTTACTGCTTTTACGTACTTTTATCGTGCAAATACTTGGCAATGTGTTATTATTTTTGCATAAAGCATGCTCCGCATCATACTCCATTCATTCCCATTATCAACATAGCGGCGTTTGATGAGTGTCCGTGCTTTCCTGAAATTACCCTTTTTAAATCAGAAAGGCTTATTTACGATAGACTAGTCGATCAGTGATGCAGTCGACGGTCCCGTGCCTTTCCCTCCCAAGTTGTCCACTTGGGAATACCAGTCTAGACCCTTCTAAAAACCTTACTCCAATTTGAAATGTACATGCATCATGCTAAACCTAGTACGGGTTGAAGCGTTATTAATGTAACAACCTGCTAAGATGAACCTTGTCCAAAGTCCGATGGGATTTCCACAATCCCAATGGACCCTATCATATTATGTGCATTACTTGAAGAAAATGTGACAACATGTTAATCATTATTGCGTAAGTAGTCAAATCTGGAGGGGAAAGGGCTAATCTTTGTTTGTTTGTAGAAAATGAAGCATGAAATCCCCAGGTTTGGTATGGTCCAAAACATCCCACCTTTGCTATTTGACTGGTGGAAAGACTTTGCACCTTGCGACAAAAATCATGTGAGAAGAGTACTTGGTGACTTGCCATCGTTGCTAAACATTCGACCAAATAGGGAATTGATTGAGGCCGGTACCATGTTATGGGATGAGAGAAGAGCTATTTTTCGATTTGGCAATATAGAAATGACTCCTCTCCTAGAAGAAATAGGAGGCTTCGTCAAGTTATCATGGGATAGTTCGGGATTACTGGTACCAGAGAATTGCATTCCCTATGATTTTCTGAAAATGTTGGGTTTTAAGAAGAATGATGAGCTGCTCTGTCTAAAGAAATCATACATCTCTTTTGGATTTCTTTACGAGCGTTATGGGCATAGCAAGTCGTATCGTCTTCACCTTACGAACTAGCCATTACTTCATTGGGATGGGTGCACCGTCGGGTTTATGTGTTCGTCGTCTGCTTCTTGGGGATGTTGATATTTACAATGAAAGGGGGAAGGATTCATACTCGCTTAGCCATGGTCGCCAGGACCTTGATGGATGGAATCGAGGGGCAAACTTATATCGTCATCCCTATGATCGTAGCTGAGATATACTGTGCTCTAGATCGATACAAGCAGGGATTTGGACACTTTGAGGGTTATAATCTATTGCTACAAGTCTGGCCGCTGGAACACTTTCGGAGAGGAGAGTACCATCAAGAGCTTCTGCGAAGGCCACTGAATGACTACATAGCCAACCATCACTCAAAGAAAATGACGTTTATTCCAATCAGGTTTGCCCAGCCTGGAAATGCTGTAAGTTGAGTGCGTTTCTTTAGCAATCTGACAGACGAGCAGGTGCATTGGATGTTTGAATGGTTTCCTAGTAGTTAGTTCATTATCAAGTCAAGGGGGAATACTAATTTGGTACTGATCAGGTTGCGAGGCATCTATCCTTACGCTCCTATAAGGGTAATGCGACAAGCTGGGAGTTCCAACATGGTTCAGCACAAGGTAGATTTCAAAGGAGATGTCATTCCGTTTAAGTTTGAGGCGCAACACATGTGGAACCAAAAGATCATTGTGGAAAGAGAAACCATCGAGCCAGACAGGTATCACGCCGATCATATGTACTACTATCTATCATGGCTGAAGACTACGTAGCGGGGGATGTAAAGCCAGGTGTCAATCTGCAGGACAGAATCATAGATAAAGTGGCTGAGACACAGGTTAAGTATAAGAGGCTACGCAAAAGGGTGTTCAAGTCTGAAGCTAAACATTTGGAACAACACAAAGTGAACATGGAGGCGATAAAGGGATGGAAGGAGATTGCCACTAAGTCAACAGAAAGATTGGAATACTTGGAACAAGGATTGATGGAGCTAGAAGGGAAGATGAGAAAGAGACTCTCGGATTGCCAAGGCATGGATGATGGTGAAGAAGGACATCTAGCAAAAGCTTACTTACTGTTGGATATGCGCGATCTAGGGAACCTGATTGAGGTGGTCAAAAGATCCAAGCATGGAGAAGGCCCTTCATGGACCAAGTAGACTAAGAGATGATGTTCTTTACTGCTTTCTAGATTAGATTTCGATGTAATAAGGATAAATGCCATTAGTAACTTTATTATTATTGTCGATTTAGTAAAAGTTTGATTTGACTCATTTTTGCATTAATGAAATGAAGCAAATGTTGGCATCAATTTTCTCCAAGTCTATGTGTCGCTTAGGCCTACCTCAGGCACAACGAGATCCTCAAAATTAGGACGTGAATTATTGCGTGACTTTTTTGAAACATGTTTAAATATTGCAAACACTCTTTTATTTCACCTTACTAACATGGTTACCTTTGCTTCTTTTTTTCTTTTTTTGATTATTCCCATTCCCAAAGGTTGGTTCGTGCATACTGGCATCATCAGCATACCATACCAGATCCAGAGGTCCTCCACCTCCTCCTCCACCAAGCGACCCCAAAGACAAAGAAAAAGGGAAAATGGATGATTTAAGTGGTATCTGTAAAGACAATGTTACTATGGCGAAAAACGTTGAAACTTCAAATGGCCAAAGTACTCCGGGACGGAACGAGTTGTTCTTATGTTTGGAGCATAAAATCTTGGAACTATAAGGCGAGGTTGAGCAGGTCCGAAATTTGGCAAACCGCTCCCTTACTCTCAATGTTCCAGACCTCAACCAGCAAAACCCAACTACCCGGAACCAAACACCACCGGCAAACACACAAAACCAGAACCCACCACCAAATCCTCCCGCACCACACCAGTATCCCAGACCTCCCCAGAACCTTCACCCGCCATCAGTGCCAACCCCTCAATAATACCACCATTATCCAACTCAATACCCGCAAACCACTACTTATCCCACTTCCCAAAATACGCCACAACCTACTCCTGATCCCCAAAACTCGACCAACGACCACCCATATACCCAAGTTCTAGGAATCCATCAAAACAATCTGATATATGTGGAAACCTTTCCCCACACCCCACAACAAACCCTACCTGAATTGATGGAGAAGGACCTGCTCATTAAAAATATGGCGGAGGAACTCAAGAAGCTCACTGGTAGAGTTCAGAGTGTTGAAGGTGGTAAAACCATTGAAGGTCTAAACTATGAGGCCTATGTATTCAGCCCATGGAACTGCCGGAAGGTTACAAACGTCCCAAGTTTGAAATGTTCGATGGTACTAGTGATCCGAAGGTGCATCTGAGAACATCCTGCGACAAGCTTGTAGAAGTGGGTAAGAATGAAAAAATCCGCATGAAACTGTTCATGCGAAGCCTTACAAGAGATGCCTTGTCTTGGTATATCAGTTAAAACCCAAAGAAGTGGGTTAGTTGGGTGAGTATGGCGTCAGATTTCATGGATAGATTCAGGTTCAGCACGGAAAACGCGCCAGGCATTTTCTACATCAAAACCTCAATAGAAGCTGATAGAAACCTTCCGCGAGTACGCTACTTGTTGGAGATTAGAGGCCGCAAAGGTAAGGCCAGCACATGAAGAAGAACAAATGAACAAGTTCTTTGTTAGAGCTCAAGATCTGCAGTATTACGAAAGGTTGATGGTCATTAAAAATCACAAGTTCTCCGACATCATCAAGCTAGGAGAAAGAATAGAAAAAGGAATTAAGAATGGGATAGTGGGCAATTTTCGAGGCACTGCAGGCCACGAATAAAGCTTTGTAACCCGGAGGCATTTCAAAGAAGAAAGAAGTGGGTCGTGTGATAGTAGCCCAAGGCCCTAAGTCTCCCCTCACATACCAAACACCTCCACCCATATATAAACCCTCATCCCCGAGATACCAACACGCTGCTTCCACCTATGATGCCTATAATACTCCACCTGTATATTACCATTCACCTCCACTCGCCCGCCAAAACTACCCGAAGCCACGTCCAAATTTTGACCGCAGACCTCCTAGACGATACACCCTAATTGCTGGACCCATAGACCAACTATATGAGAGATTGAAGGCCGCTGGTTATGTTACTCCTATCCCTGCTGTTGTTGTGGAAAATCCCTGCTAATGGATCAACCCCAAAAAAAATTGTGCTTATCATTCAGGCATGAATAGTCATACCATTTGAGGAGTGTCGCACGTTAAAAGACAAGATTCAGACGCTGATCGACACTAAGGTCATACAGGCAAAGGAAGCTGCACCAAATATTCGTAACAACCCTCTCGCGGATCACAGAGGTGAGGGAGTGAATGTGATAGAAACTGATGAAGAATGGGATCAAGAGGGGTCCGTTGGACTCATTTGAGAGGGAGACGCTCCTAAAACATCTCTTGTCACCCTCACACCAGTTCTGGTACAAACCTAGGCGCCATTTGAAGTTGAGGTAACTACACCCTTCACTGTAATGGTAGCTACCACACCATCTTACCAGTATGATGCCATCCCGTGGGATTATGTTGCGAAAGCAAGAAGGAAGTAAAAAGACAAAATGGAAGAAATAGGTGCCGTGCAAGGTATGACTAGAACTTGCAGAGTTTATACACCTGAGAATCTAGGAGGAATAAGCAAGGAAGCTGCACCTAAGAAGCCTGTTGTCGAGACTGACACTGACGGTCTTTGGAGGAAGATACAAGCAAGAGAGTACCCTGTTGTTGACCATTTGAACAAAACTCAGGCTCAGATATCCATCTTATCACTGCTGGAAAACTCAGACGCACACAAGAATGCTTTGATGAAGGTCTTAAGTGAAGCTTATGTACCCACCGGCATCGCTAGTGGAGAGGTGGCTAACATGGTCGGACAGGTATTGGAAAGCCACAAAATCACTTTCCGCGAAGATGAATTACCACCAGAAGTACTGAGTCACAACAGGGCGTTGCACATCACAGTGCAATTTGAAGATAAGTTCATCGCCAGGGTCTTGATAGATGGAGGTTCGAGTCTTAACATATGCCCACTGACCACTCTAAAGAGACTAGGTAAAGGCCTACACGGGATACAAATGGGAAGCATGAATGTGAGGGCGTTCGATGGATCTCAGAGAGCCACCATTGGAGAAATCAACCTCAGTCTACATATGGGTCGGACTTGGTTTGATGTCGAGTTCCAAGTGCTAGATATATCTGCTACTTACAATCTATTGTTGGGACGACCATGGATACATGTTGCCGGGGCAGTAGCTTCAACTCTACACCAGGCTGTGAAATTTGAGTGGTCATCAGGAGGTGATCGTCCATGGAGATGGAAGCAACCCCATCTACACCAACCAGACTGTTCCGATCATCGAAAATAGAAGGAAGCTGGGTGGAGAAACATACCATCATATTGAACGGGTTAATGCAATTGAAAAGGATCGATGGTAGAGCAACAAGATAGAAAGCATAATGTTGTGGACGGGGTATGAACCTGGCAAGGGTCTCAACAAAAAGCTTCAGGGGATCACCAAACCCCTACAACCACAGTACCATGGCATGACTTTTGGACATGGATATGAATACACATGGCAAGAATATCAAAATTGGTCACCACCATGGAATGCTCCTTATCACCCATTGGAACATCCCGTACCACCTCTGCACCAGACATTCCATCAGGCTGACATGATGTGGGGATCTGAGGAAGATGAGGTTTTGGCTGGCATGAGGAGGCTGTTTCTAGACGAAGAAGACATGGACTGCAGTGCAATTGTTGAGGAGGAGGGGAAGGAGGAATACCTTACCATTCAGAACGTGGAAGAAGGAGTTGTTCTCAAGAATTGGACCGCTGCACCATCCCGGGCCCGTCGAGTTCCTGGGTAGCTTGGCAAATTAGCATGAATTATTTTCAAATAGTTTTGAGCATTTGAGACATTTTTTAGTATTTTGTTTTGAAATAATTACTCGAGCCATCAACTCGTACTTGTTGACATTTTTAAAAAATTTTAATGCATTACTGCTTGTTATATTTATTATTATCTTTCTGCATTTCTTTTTAGCATAATTATTACATATCCTGATGAGCCTACGACTGTGACATGTAATGGGAAAACGCAACATAAGGACAATGATTTTGAGAATCTGGAAGATGATATAATACCTGAGGAAATTATCAAAGAGGTAGAGGATTTAGAAAACAAACCAAAGTCTAATTTGGAGGAAACTAAGGCCGTTAACTTAGGGGATTCCGAAAAGGTCAAGGAAATGCGTATAAGCATTCATCTATCATCTTTGGAGAAAGAAGAGTATATTTGATTCCTAAAGGAGTATGAAGACATCTTCGCATGGTCCTACGACGATATGACTAGTTTAAGCACATCCATAGTAGCTCACAAGCTACCCACCAATCCCATGTCTCCTCCAGTGAAGCAGAAGCTCAGAAAGTTCAAGCCAGATATGAGTTTGAAGATAAAAGAGGTCACCGAGAAAGTCAAAGCGAAGGTTCTTTGAGTGGTCGAATACCCGACCTGGTTAGCCAACATTGTGCCAGTTCCGAAGAAAGATGGGAAAGTTAGAGTATGTGTCGATTACCAAGATTTGAACAGAGCAAGTCCTAAAGATGATTTCCCGCTGCCCAACATACACATACTGATTGACAACTGCGCCAATAAACTCCAAACCTTTTTGGATTGCTTTGCAGGATACCATCAGATTTGGATGTATGAAGAGGACGCCGAAAAGACCGCCTTTATCATACCATGGTGAATATATTGCTACAAAATGATGCTGTTTGGCCTAAAGAATGCTGGAGCCACCTACATGAGGGCCATGATGACTATTTTTCATGATATGATACACAAAAAAATAGAGGTGTACGTGGATGATGTTATGATCAAATCAAAAGGAGTTTAGATCACATAGCAGACCTGAAGAAAATTTTCAATCGGCTTCGAAAATACAATTTGAAGTTGAATCCTGCAAAATGTGCCTTCGGGGTTCGTGCTGGGAAGTTGTTAGGTTTCATTGTCAGTCGCCAGAGTATTGAGTTAGACCCGTCAAAGATCAAAGCTATCCAGGACTTTCCGCCTTCAAAGAATAAGAAGGATGTGATGAGTTTTCTAGGGAGCCTCAATTATATCAGTCTTTTTAAAGCACAATCAACTATGATATGTGAGCCAATCTTCAGAATACTGAGGAAAGATGCTGCAACAAGCTGGACTGAAGAATGCCAGAAAGCCTTCGACAAAATCAAGGAGTATTTATCTAAAACGCTCATGCTGGTACCACCAGAACTAGGAAGACCTCTACTGCCTTATTTGTCCGTGTTGGATGGGGCTTTTGGTTGTGTTCTGGGACAGCATGATGAAACTAGAAGAAAAGAGCATGCAATATATTAGCTGAGAAAAAAGTTCACGCCATTTGAGACCCAGTACTCTTTGTTGCAACATACCTACTGTTCTTTGACATGGATAGCTCATAAATTGAGACATTATTTCTGTGCATACACTAAATATCTCATATCAAGGATGGATCCACTAAAATACATCTTTTAGAAATCCATGCCTACGAGTAAGTTATTGAAGTTGCAAATATTGCTGAGTGAGTTAGACATAGTCTATGTAAGTCAGAAGGCAGTCAAAAGGGCAAGAATTGGTGGATCACTTGGCAGAAAATCCCGTAGACGAAGAATACGAACCATTGAAAACATATTTTCCCGACGAAGAAGTATCATTGGTAGGAGAAGATATTACCGAGGCATACGATGGTTGGAGGATGTTCTTCAACGAAGCATCAAACTTTAAAGGAGTAGGTATCGGAGCTATCTTAGTATCAGAAACCGGTCAACACTATCTGGTATCTGCAAAACTCAGGTTTTCGTGCACCAAAAATATGGCGAAATATGAGGCTTGCATCCTGGGACTCAGATTGGCTATGGACATGAACATTCAGGAGCTACTAGTAATCGGAGATTCAGATCATTTAGTGCTCCAGGTTCTAGGGGAATAGGTTGCGAGGAACATTGAAATATTGCCATATTTGCACTGTGTACAAGAGCTGATCAAGAGGTTCACAAAGATAGAGTTCAAACATGTTCCAAGGATTCAAAATGAGTTCGCAGATACACTAGCCACTTTGTCTTCCATGATACAACACCCGGATAAGAATTTCATTGATCCTATCCCAATAGGAATTCATCAGTAGCCAGCTTATTGTGCTCATGTTGAAGAAGAGATTCACGGAAATATGTGGTTCCACGACATCAAGGAATACTTGGAAAAGGGAGAATATCCAGAGCACTCTACGCACACTCAGAAGCGCACGCTTTGAAGATTGGCCAACCATTTCTTTCAAAGTGGAGGAATTATGTATAGAAGGACTCCAAATTTGGGATTGTTGCAATGTGTCGATGCCAAGGAGGCAACCAGATTGCTCGAGGAAATACATGCCGGAACTTGCGGACCTCACATGAATGGTTTGGTTTTGGCCAATAAGATATTAAGAGCAGGGTATTTCTGGATGACTATGGAAACAGAATGCATCAAATATGTTCAAAAATGTCACCAATGCTAGATATATGCTGATATGATATGAGTGTCGCCTAACGAACTCAGCGCGACGAGTTCGCCCTGGCCTTTCTCTGCTTGGGATATGGATGTCATCGGACCAATTGAACTAGTTGCTTCAAACAGACATAGGTTCATTCTGGTGGCTATAGACTACTTCACAAAATGGGTTGAAGCCGCATTTTTTGTAAAGCTGTAACTAAGAAGGTTGTAGCGGATTTTGTTCGGGTCCGCATCGTTTGAAAATTTGGAGTACCAGAGTGGATCATTACCGAAAATACCGCCAATCTCAAACGACTTGATGAAAGCCATGAGTGAAACATTCAAGATCAAGCATCAGAACTATACAACATACAGGCCACAAATAAACAGAGCTGTAGAAGCCGCCAACAAGAACATCAAGAAGATATTAAGGAAAATAGTAGGCAATTACAAACAATGGCACGAGAAGCTATCGTTTGCTTTACTCAGGTATTGCTCCACAGTTCGTACATTAACTGCGGCAACTCCTTATCTACTGGTTTATGGTACTGAAGTCGTTATTCCCGCCGAAGTGGAAATCCCTTCTTTAAGAATCATACAAGAAGCTGAGCTCAGCGATGCAGAATGGGTACGAAGCCGATATGAACAACTAGCTCTCGTTGATGGAAATAGAATGAACACAGTATGTCACGGTCAACTCTACCAGAATAGAATGACAAGAGCTTTCAACAAAAAAGGTCAGGTCAAGGCAATTCACGCCGGGGCAGTTGGTACTACAGCGAATCTTCCCACATCAAGATGAAGCAAAGGGAAAATTCTCAAATAACTGGCAAGGCCCTTACATGGTTCACCAGGTATTGATAGGAGGAGCACTTATACTCGCAGAGATGGATGGAGAGATTTGGCCAAAACCTATCAATTCGGACGCAGTCAAGAGATACTATGTTTAACATTATGTTTGCACTTTCTATTTGATGTAGCTAAACTACGGTTGACCTGATTCCTATTTAAGAGGGGATACGTAGGCAGCTCTGTGGGTCAGGTCACATCATAATAAAATCTTCATCCCCCCCTAAACAGGGGCAAGAACTCGAGTTTGACCGATCTCATCATGTTTGGAATCGCCAAGGAATGTATCGCCGGAAGTACGCATTTAAACTGGGGCAGAATTTTGAGGAGGATCCTCAAAATTTCGAGTTAAGGAGGTTGCAACTTCTCAAAAGCGTGTCACAGTCATCAATTCAACATATTATTAGCTCTCGTATTTCAAACAACTACATTTTCATAAATAATTTGTCAAATGCATGTTTTTCGAAAATGTTGTTTCTATAGCAGCTAGACGTTACCCGGGGTGACTTAAGCAAGGCCTCCCGACAAAAGCAAAAGCGAAGCAAGGAATCGAGAGCACGAACCAACCCTCCCCCCGCAGAACTCACAACTCTTTCTTTGGATGCAGGCACAATGAACATAACAGGAACATCTGCAAATACATACACACAGCAAGATCGCTATCTTCACACCAACAAGAATCGCCAAAATTAATTACATCACGCTAAGAAATGCTTTATCCTCTCGCAATTAGTCATTGCTTTTTCTCACATAGGGCTAAGCGCTGCCCCCATAATTGCATAAGGCCAAGCATTGCCTTTCTTTGCATGAGGCTAAGCATTGCCTCCATTATTACATAAGGCTAAAGCCTTTCTTTGCATGAGACTAAGCATTATCTCCATACCTTGCATGAGGCTAAGCATTTCCTCTATTACTGCATAAGGCTAAGCGCTGCCCTCATCATTCCATAAGGCCAAGCATTGCCTTTTCTTACATGAGGCTAAGCATTGCCTCTATTATTACATAAGGCTAAGCACTGCCTTTCTTTGCATGAGACTAAGCATTGTCTCCATACCTTGCATGAGGCTAAGCATTTCCTCTATTACTGCATAAGGCTAAGAGCTACCCTCATCATTGCATAAGGCCAAGTATTGCCTTTCCTTGCATGAGGCTAAGCATTGCCTTCATTATTACATAAGGCTAAGCACTGCCTTTCTTTGCATGAGACTAAGCATTATCTCCATACCTTGCATGAAGCTAAGCATTGCTTCCATTACTGCATGAGGCTAAGCACTGCCTCCATTATTGCATTAGGCTAAGTACTGTCTCGGAACCTTGCATGAGGCTAAGCATTGCCTCCATTATTGCATAAGGCTAAGCACTGCCTTCCTTTGCATGAGACTAAGCATTGTCTCCATACCTTGCATGAGGCTAAGCATTGCCTCCATTATGGCACACAGCCAAATATTGCTTTCTTTGCATGAGACTAAGCACTGTCTCCATTTTTTGCATGAGACTAAGCACTATCTCCACATTGCATAACGCTAAGCACTGCCTTTCTTTGCATGTGACTAAGCATTGTCTCCATGCTTTGCATGAGACTAAGCACGGTCTTCACATTGCATAAAGCTACGCATTGCCTTTCTTTGCATGAGACTAAACACTGTCTCCATTCCTTGCATGAGGCTAAGCACTGCCTCCATTATTGCATGAGTCTAAGCATTGTCCTCCCTCGCATGAGACTAAACACTGTCTCTGCTACACTACTTAAGACTAAGAACTGTCTCCATTATTTGCATAGGGCCAAGCACTGCCCTCATCTCATACAAGACTAAGCCTTGTCTTGTCTCGTCCTCACACAAGACTAAATGTGCAGGATCTGACAGGTTTATTTGGTGGTCACCTTGGCACATAGGCGCAGTTGATGAGGGGACTTTATGGTGAGCTGCAAATTCCAGGCAACGCATCCCAGCCACAGAGTCTCCATCGTATTCATTACTTTATCCTGTCTTATTTATATTTTGGACAGATGTTGTATTATTATTGTACTCCTTAGTAAATTCTCATGCACTTATGACACCGGGTTTTGGGATATTCTAGTTGATGACTACGGATTTGTATATTATTATCACCTTTCATTTTCTTTTTCAGACTACTAGTTAAGTACGTACCCGTGATTTTAGAGGTGTAAACCTCCTTACTTAATTACAATTATGATTTCAAAAATAATAAAATGAATACTTAAGTTGTTAGTTCATCGCTGCTTGTCTAACGGCGACGTTGGGCGCCATCGCGATCTATAGTGGGTTTTGGGTCATGACAGCTTGGTATCAGAGCTCTAGGTTCACTTAGGTCTCACGAGTCATGAGAAAGTCTAATAGAGTCTTGTGGATCGGTATAGAGACGTCTGTACTTATCTTCGAGAGGCTACAAGGCTGTTAGGAGCACTTCCCTACTTGATTCCTCGTCGTGCGATTTAATTCCATCGAGGCTTATGCCTTCATTTCCTTCCTACTCACTCTTACACGAGGTTTAGTGCTTATTATCAATGAGGCATCAAAAAGTTACAGTGGTACTACAAATTAGTGCATGATGTATCTCCCTGCATATTCGAGCGAGCTATTGTCGTCGACCTGTGGAAGGGTGTTCTGTCGTTTCAGCCTGTATTAGTATTGCCTATGGTTTCGAGGCTATGCACGTTTTTCATGAGTGGTTATCACACAGTGTTGATGTAAATGTAGGGTGCTTATTTATGGATTGCGGTAGTGAATGCCTCGAAAGGAGGATTTCTCAGTTCATGGTTTAGAGGTTCTGTATTTAATTCCAGCGGAGGAAAGACATTCGGACTATGGATGTTCAGGCTTTGGTTGATGGAGTAACGAGACTTGATATTTTCGAGCATGGTGGAACTCTCAATTATAATGTGGTGTCGTCGTCCTTGTTGAACGCATTAAGGCTCGTCGGTGTTATGGTCTTCTTGATTTGCCTTTGGGGCAGGGTGTTGTGAAATGGTGCCTAAGAAGTGGTTGTCAGAGATGGTAGTGTGTAGAGGTTCCAAAATCGAATCGGTATTTCTAATGCTGATGGCTCGAGAAAGATGATCTTCGAGGAGTCTTAGAGTTGGTAGCAATTTGTTAGTTCAGGTGCTACAGAGATGGATTTTGATTTGAGGCAGCATTTGGGTAGCGAAGGATGAGGAAAAACATGGTGGGAGGTGTCTCGCGATGGTTGAATTGCTAGCAGGTCAAGTATGAAAAGCAGAGGTCGAGAAGTTTCTTACAGGAGATGGTTTAACCGAAATGGGAATGGCAGAGTAGCACATGGATTCTGTGATAGGATAGCCACACGCCTTGAGGAAAGTTTAGATCGATTTGGGAATCATGGTGGACAATGACCAAGTCCATAAATGCCATTTGGTCGGTGGCTACTGCACTGAGGAAGGATTAATATGACAAAAAAGAATTTGCTTGGAATGAAGAGGGGTGTAAAATCTTGATTATCGTTATAGGATGCAACGTGAATTCGAGTTTGGAATGTATTGTCGGATTTTCAGTTGATGTCAATGGGGAATGAACAGACTTTTACAGCTGGTCGACGAGCATAGGCTCAGGAGGGTTTGCTGATTTCATGGTAGTTATAACCAGGGCAATGTCGTTGGAAGATGTCAAAATGGAATCCTATAAGTGGGTTATCTCATGTGAGCAAGTTAGCGGTTGCGTGATTTTGATGAAGTTTCTATGAAGAGTTCTACTTACTACTCGACAGAAGGTCGAATAAGCGATTGTGGCTGATATTTCGGAATGTTCATGAAAAGTTTAACACGAGACTACAAGAAATTTGGCGGGTTGATGGTGCGAGATCATGGTAATTGAAAGGAGGAATCCTTGTGGGTTCTACATTATGTGATGGTAGCTTAAAGCTAAGTGAGGGAGCCTACTGTCGACGATTTTTATCGGTGCATTGGTGGATCATTTATGACTAAGAAAAGAAAACATCAGGGGTAATTCGAGCAAAGAACTTGATGAATGTGTGTTATATTTCGCCTTATCGATTCATGTGCAGGTTTTGAGAAGACTCTAAGTTGGATTTGATTCATCCGGTTGCTTCTTTAAGAGTGTTCATGTGCTAACAGAGCATTGGAGTTTGATTATACTCGGGACCAGGTCAGAGTGGGTGACTCTCAACAACGGTTCTAGTGGGTTCAAGAATTAAAGTGCAGTGCCTAAGGATTTCGGGTCCGTTGTGTGGTTAAGGATCGAGTTTTTGCAGTGCGTTATGAACGGGACATGGACTGCTCTATGTTATCGGGTCTGCAGTGCAGTATTGGAGAAATGGGAGGAAACAACTTCGGATTCGTAGCCCAGTTGGAGGTGCTATTGTGCGCATAAGGAGGGTATAAGATGGTTCATGGGTATTGAGACGATGTGGTCTTGTGAATTAGGTCGCTCGGGATGAGTGTTGTTGGGTTACGTTATGTTTTGAATGGAGCTATTATTATTTCTAAAGCAAGTCAAGAGTAAATTAGAAGAAGTTGGGTCGGTTAATAATGGTCGAATCAGCATGATTGTGGCAATGATCAGTTCTTTCGGCGTGTTAAGTTATACTTGTGGTTTGTGATTGTATGTACGGGCTTGACAACCACTATAATTTGATCGATTTCGGAGGTATTTGATTCAAATGCCTTGTTGTGTAAATGGATTCCGGAAGATTTATGGCAGTTTAGACCATAACTTAAGGTTTGTATTTTCTGCGATTATGGGAATTCGGTTACGTGTTGCAATTGTTCTTCTGAAATGAGTGGAGTGAAATGGGTTCTAGCCAATGAAGTGTTTATTCTATTGATGGTTCAGGGGTTATGATGAAATTCTTAGACTCTCGTATAGCGGCATGATAGGTGCAATGAGCGGTATGGTAATTGGAAGTTGAGGATCAAGGTTGTGGTTTGGTTTTGATAAGAGTGTCACGAGCTCAGAGGAGCGGGGGAGGATTTCAGATATTCAGTGTATGCTGGCACTATTGCCGGGCAGCCTGAGGATGGTCTATTTTGTGGTAGGAGTGTTAGGGTATTGAAATGTGGATGCTTGGCTAGTACTATAGAAATAGCATGGTAGAGTTTATGCCTGAGGGGCGCTCTATTCCTTTGGTTGTGGACCGTGGGGGATTTGTTCCGGATTGTACGACTACTTGTATGTTTCATGAATAGGGTCATTGTGGATCTCTGAAAGGTTATCGAGGCAGTTGGGGGTGATCGAAATCGGCTTGAGGTCCGTTGGTAGATTTGATGTGGATATATGCTTTACATCAGGTTGGATGTGTTCCTTTAGCCTAGCATTGCTTATGGAGGAGTCTTCAGGTGTTGGATGTTATTCTTGTCGTCAGCTATTCTATGTGAAAGGACTTGATTATTCACACGTGTGTTGTGATCCCGTGTAGTTTGTGGAGTTATATGAGCAAGATGGCTCTCGAGATACAGGTCGTTATGGTACTTTAGTTGTGCTTGGCATTTTTTATTGCATGGCACTATCTGTCTTTTCAGGGTTGTGTTTATACACTTGGCGTGGTTGTAGTCAATATTCGGGCATTTCGTGGGTATGAGCATTCTGGATTGGTAGGTATTGCCTTATAGATTGTTATGTGTGGATCGGGTGGCATGCCGCCATAGGTATGATGTTTGGGTCGGGTTGCACGCCGCAACACTGAGATGTTGAGTACGATCCCTCATACTTATTTTATGTGCCTTGTTTCTCATCTTTAAGATAGGTTAACAGCACCTGTTTGTCCGTTTTATTTGTTACGTGTGCTGGGTAGTTCTTTGCCAGAGTTCTTTCTTCCTTATGGTCACATTCGAGTTTGTAGCTTGTTGGTGCATTGATGGCGTCATATGAGATTTTTGGCAGTGTTTAAGATGGCTTATTTCCCGAGAAGCTTGTACTGGGTGAGACGAGATTATTGGACCTAAGATCAGTGCAATCAGATTTATGTAGGGTATATTAGAGAGAAAATACTGTTATTCAGTTCAGAATGAGGTAATGGTTATTGTCAGGCGAAATGACTCCATGATTTATTTATTTGGTTAGGTGGTTATGAGTTTCTACATATCTCTTTTGTCGTGGCAGTATTGCGAGAGTTGGAACAGGACTTATATGTGTTATGAGGTGTATTGCAGGCATCAGATTCATGAATTGGAGCTATTGTAGTTGCAGATGTTATTATGGGAAAAAGACTTATATGGTGCATGGTGTGATTTCAGCATAGGAGCATGACCATGTTTTGTTATAGTGTGTAGTGATTGATGTAGTGTTCGTATGTTAGAATCGGGTCTCGTGGAGAATTCCAGATGTTGGAATTTGGTTCTAAGGCTTGTTAGCCAAGGTTATAGGGAGGATCTTCAGTCTGGCTGGAGCTAATGTGCTGACATGGGTTGTGGTGGCATGGGTAGGTGCACGAGGTGCGAACAGTGATTTTGGACAACTTCGGAACGATTCTTGGCATGTTCGAGGACGAACGTATATTTAAGTGGGGGAGAATGTAACGACTTGACAGGTCATTTTGAGCTCTAGCGCATCGTTTGACGGTTTGAGGCCTTGAGTAGCTTCACTTAAGGTATTATGACTTGTACGTATGGTCAGAATTGAATTTCGGAAATTCGGTGTTGATTTGGAAAGAAAATTCCAAATTCGAAAGCTTTAAGTTGGAAGAGTTGACCTGCGTTTGACTTTTGAGTGAACGACTTCAGAATCAGGATTTGAAGGTTCCAATAGGTTCGTATGATGATTTCGAACTTGGGCGTATGTTCGGGTTGAGTATCGGATGATCCGGGGGAATTTCGGTGCTTAATATGGAAAGTTGGCATTTTGAAGGTTTTAAAATTTCTTAAGTTTGATTTGAAGAGAATTTGGTGTTATCGATGTCCGTTTGAGGTTCGAGCCTTGGAATAGGTTCATATCGTGATTTGTGACTTGTGCGTAAAGTTTGGCGTCATTCTGGAATGTTTAAGTATGCATTGGACGCGTTAGTCGAAGTTTGAATGTTTGGAAGTTTAAAGAAAGGTTTTGATCGCCAATTCGTAGTTTTGATGTTGTTTGATGTGATTTGAGGCCTCGATCAGGTTCTTGATATGTCTTGGGACTGGTTTGTGTAATGGACGGTGTCCCGGGGACTTCGGGTGTGTTTCTAAGGTGTTTGGGTTGTGTCGCGCTCATATTTGATGTTTCAGCGTCGTTTCTTTGGGCATAAAGGGAACTATACTGAGCAAACGACCTTTGATTTATGATTGGATTGAACCATTAGATCCGTATCGTAATTACGGAGCCACAGCAATAAGAATCATCAAATTTCGATGTCGTATGAGAGAGTTATGCCCATTTCCATGTCGAACAAAATTGCTGGTTTCTGGTGTGAAGCTTTGTTCTTCGCGAACGCGAGAGAGGTTCTACGATCGCGAAGAAGGATTTCAGGGTTGATCGGTGAACACAAAAAATTGCTCTTCCGCGAAGGCGATGAGGAAAAATCATCCGGATGGTGTTTTAAGCCAAGAATTTTAGTATTTTAGGCATATCTTGAGTTCTAGAGCCCCGTTTGAGGTCATTTTTGCAGCGTTGTTCTCGTCTCAGGTGCGTCATCTCAGGCTAGGCATCAGTGATTTAGCTATAAATTCCGGAGATTTCAAGGTATACCTGCTTAGTGCTCGCAGGCCTCGGCGTCACCTTCAGTCATTACTTTTACTGTTGTTTATCTTCTCCTCAAACAATGTTGTATTAGAGGTGTTTAGACCATCTCTGTAGAGCTTATGAATCAATTCCACCATTTTTTTGGGAATCTTGTTACAGAAGTTCTGTTTTAGATTTATTATGAGTTCTATTCGAATTATCTTATTATCTAGTTATTAAATTCTATAAGTTATTCATGAATGTTAGGCTTACCTAGTCTTAGCGACTAGGTGCCACCACGATTACCTTAAGTGGAATTTTGGGGTCGTGATAAGTTGGTATCAAAGCTCAAGGTTCATAAGTGTTACGAGTCATAAGCAAGTTTAGTAGAGTCTTGCGAATCGGTACAGAGACATCTGACTTATCTTTGCGAGGCTACAAAACTGTTAGGAAAAGTTCCACTTCTTTAGTTCTTATCGTGCGAATTTGTTGATTTCAAAATCTAAGTTTTTGTCTTTCTATTCTCTCACAGATGGTGAGGACACACACTACTGTATCCGATGATCAGACACCCGCGCCCTCTACTAGAGCCGTGGGAGATTGGGGCTGGGGTAGAGACCGAGGAGGAGCAGGTGGTGCAGCCAAAGCACCTGCCCGAGCAGCGACCGAGGAGCCACTAGTAGCTCCGGTTGGGGGACATGCCCCTCGAGGCGCTTGTTGTCCCCCCTCCCCCCCT
>MCJB01003113.1:302662-367101 GCA_002018475.1 Nicotiana obtusifolia
CCCCCTCCCCCCGCTTCCTCCCGCACTTCAGGAGACCTTAATAATGTTTTTGAGCATGTTTGGCACTCTAGCTCAGGCGAGATTGATTCCCCTTGCACCAGCTACATCTCAGGGTGGGGGAGGAGCTCAGACTCTTGCGGCCTGAACACTAGAGCAGCAGGTCCGTGTTCATTGAGTCCTGGAGGTTATGCCAGCGTAGTGTGTTGTTCCACTTTAGCCCGAGGTCAGGGCAGTAGCATCGGAGGAGGAGCAGATGAGACTTGAGAGGTTCAAGAAGTATCATCCTCCTATTTACAATGGCAAAGCTACCGAGGATGTGCAAGGTTTTCTAGCTACTGTATTCTCCGTACCATGGGTATTGTGGAGATGAGCGGAGTTACTCTTACTATATTTCAGATGTCTGGAGCAGCCTACAGGTGGTGGCAGGCTTACGAGGAGGGTAGCCCAGTCGATTCAACTTCACTCACTTGGGCTCAGTTTTATAGATGCTCATGAGGGAGTTTGTCCCCCAGACCCTTTGGGATGCATGGCGCGCGGAGTTTGAGCAGCTGCGCCAGGGTGTTATGTCAGTGTCAGAGTATGTTATCATATTCAGTGAGTTTTCCTGACATGTTCCTGATTTGGTTGCTACAGTCAGAGATCGAGTCTATAGATTCATCGAGGGGCTCAACTATGGTATTAGATTCAGCATGGCTCGAGAGTTGGAGACGGATACTCTGTTTCAACAAGTGCTGGACATCGCCCGAAGGTTGGAGGGTATGCAGGGTAGGGAGAGAGAACAGAGAGGCCAAGAGGCCTCGAGGTACTAGAAGATTTAGTTGTGGCCAAGTTGCAGCTACAACCCGTTATGGTAGGGGATATGTGAGTCGGCCAGTTCATTCAGCACTTCCAGCTACTAGCAGTGCTCCGGCTACTTCCAGGTCTCAGGTTGCCAATTATGCACCTTCACTGTCCAGTGCACCTCTTGCACGGGGTGCTTTCAGCGGTCAGTCCAGCCGACCAGGCCAGGGTTAACTTTAGCAGCCACGCCCAGCGAGAGCTTGTTTTAAGTGTGGCGATACCAGACACATGGTGAGGTAATATCCCAGACTCAAGAGGGGTGCACCTCCACAGATTACACAGGCTCCATAGATTCCATAGGGTCCACAAAAAATCACAGGCCATGGTTGCTGCTCCAGTTGCCGCCCCACCTGCACCACCAGCAATGGGTGGAAGTCAAGCAGGTAAAAGTCGCCCTAAAGGGGGAGGCCAGGCTCGTTTTTATGCTTTTTCGGGTAGGACGGAGGCTAGCGCTTCATATGTAGTCATCACAAGTATTGTTCCGGTCTGTTTTAGGGTTGCCTTAATTTTATTTGATTCGGTCTCCACTTACTCATATGTGTCATCTTATTTTGCTCCGTATTTGGATCTACCTCGTGATTCTTTGAGCTCTCTTGTATATGTGTTCATGCCCGGGGGAGATTCTATTGTTGTGGACCATATTTATCGATCGTGTTTAGTTGTTATTGGTGGTTTTGAGACTAGGGTTGACCTATTGTTACTCGATATGGTAGACTTTAATGTGATCTTGGGCATGGACTGGTTGTCGCCCTATCATGCAATTCTAGATTGTCACGCCAAGACTATGACACTGCTATACCAGGTTTGCAGCTGTTGGGGTAGAGGGGTACATTGGATTAAATTCCTAGCAGGGTTGTGTCCTTTCTTAAGGCACATCGGATGGTTGAAAAGGGGTGTGAAGCATATCTAGACTTTGTGAGAGATGTCAGTACTGATACTCCTACCATTGAGTTAGCTCCTGTCGTGAGAGACTTCCCATATGTATTCCCAGCAAATCCTCTGGGCATGCTGCCCGATAGAGATATCAATTTTAGTATTGAGTTGCTGCTGGGCACTCGGCCCATTTATATTCCACCATATCATATGGCACCGATGGAGTTGAAGGGTTTAAAGGAACAACTTCAAGTGTTGCTTGATAAGGGTTTCATCCAGTCGAGTGTTTCCCCGTGGGGTGCTCCAGTTCTATTTGTGAAGAAGAAGGATGGTTCCATGCGAATGTGTATTGATTATCGGCAGTTGAACAAGGTTACAATGAAGAATAGGTACCCATTACCGCGCATTGATGACTTATTTGACCAGCTTTAGGGTGCCAGAGTGTTCTCGAAGATTGATTTGAGGTCAGGGTATCATCAGTTGAAGATTCGGGATCGGGATATTCTGAAGACTGCTTTGAAGACTCGATATGGTCACTACGAGTTCCTAGTGATGTCATTTGGGTTGATCAATGCCCCATTAGCATTTATGCACCTGATGAACATTGTATTCCATCCATATCTTGATTCTCATCATCGTATTCATTGATGAATTCTTGGTGTACTCTCGCAGTTGAGAGGATCATGAGCAGCATTTGAGGATAGTGTTCAAGACCTTGAAGGAGAAGAAGTTGTACGCAAAGTTCTCAAAATGTGAATTTTGTCTTGATTCAGTGGCATTTTTGGGTCATGTGGTATCTAGTGAGGGGATCAAGATAGATCTGAACAAGATAGAGGCCGTTCAGAGTTGGCCTAGACCGTCTTCAACTACTGAGATTCAGAGTTTCCTTGGCTTGGCCAGATATTATCGCCGCTTCGTAGGGGGTTTCTCGTTCATTGCTGCACCTTTGACCAGATTGATCCAGAAGGGTGCTCCATTCAGGTGGTTTGACGAGTGTAAGGAGAGCTTTCAGAAGCTCAAGAATGCATTGATCACAGCTCCAGTCCTGCTTTTGCCTTCATCATCAGGGTTATATACGGTGTATTGTGATGCTTCACGAATTGGTATTGGGTGTGTCTTGATGTATGAGGGTAGGGTGATTACTTATGCTTTGCGCCAGTTGAATCCCCATGAGAAGAACTACTCCGTTCATGATCTAGAGTTGGTAGTTATAGTACACGCATTAAAGATTTGGAGGCGTTATCTCTATGATGTGTTTTGCGAGGTATTCACAGATCATCGGAGTCTACAACACCTGTTTAAGAAAAAGGACCTGAATTTGAGGACACGGGTGTGACTAAAACTAATGAAAGACTATGATATCACTATTCTATATCACCCCGGGAAGGCCAATATGGTGGCCGATGCCTTAAGTTGAAAGGTAGAGAATATGGGTAGCCTTGCATATATCCCAGTTGGTGAGAGGCTATTAGCATTAGATGTCAGGCGTTGGCCAATCAGTTTGTGAGATTGGATGTTTTGAAGCCCAGTCGGGTTCTAGCTTGCGTGGTTTCTCAGTCTTCTTTGTATGAGCTCATCAAAGAGCGTTAGTATGACGACCCCCATTTTCTTGTCCTTAAGGACACGGTGCAGCACGCCGATGCCAAGCAGGATTCTATTGGAGATGACGGGGTGTTGTAGATGCATGGCCAGATATGTGTGCCCAATGTGGATGGGTTACGTTAGTTGATACTTCAGGAGGCCCATAGTTTGCGGTACTTCATTCATCTGGGTGCCGCAAAGATGTATCAGGATTTGAGGCAACAATATGGTGAAGGAGAATGAAGAAAGATATAGTGGAGTATGTGGCTCGATGCTTGAACTGTCGACAAGTGAAGTACGAGCATCAGAGGCCGGACGGTTTGCTTTAAAGACTTGAGATTCCTAAGTGGAAATAGAAGCGTGTTACCATGGATTTCATTGTTGGGCTCCCACAGATTTGGAAGACATGAGATTTAGTTTGGGTGATTGTGGACCGGTTGACCAAGTCAGCACATTTCATTTCGGTGGTGACTACCTATTCTTCAGAGCAGCTGGCTCAAATCTATATCCGTGAGATTGTTCAACTTCACGGCGTGCCGGTATCCATTATCTCCAATCAGGGCACGCAATTTATATCGCACTTTTGGAAGGCCGTGGAGCATGAGTTTGGCACACAGATTGAGTTGAGTAAAACATTTCACCCCTAGACGGATGGGCAGTTCGAGTGCACCATTCAGATCTTAGAGGATATGCTACGTGCTTGTGTTATGGATTTCAGGGGTTCTTGGGATTAGTTCTTGCCGCTTGCAGAGTTTGCCTACAACAACAGCTACCAATCGAGTATTCAGATGGCTCCCTTTGAGGCATTGTATGGGAGGAGGTGCCGTTCTCCAGTTGATTGGTTTGAGCTAGGAGAGGCTAAGTTGTTAGGCACAGTTTTGGTTCGGGATGCCTTGGAGAAAGTCAAATGATTCAGGATTGGCTTTGTACAACACAGTTTAGGCAGAAGAGTATGATGATTGGAAGGTTCATGATGTAGCATTTATGGTGGGAGAGAGGGTTTTGCTGCGGGTTTCATCCATGAAGGGTGTGATGAGGTAGGGGAAGAAGGGCAAGTTGAGCCCTAGGTATATTGGTCCTTTTGAGATCCTTGAGAGAGTGTGGGAGGTGGCCTAATAGCTTGCATTACCACCCAACTTATCTACACTTCATCCGGTGTTCCATGTTTCCATGCTCAGGAAGTATCACAGCGATTCGTCTCATGTATTAGATTTCAGCTCAATCCAGTTGGACAAGGATTTGACTTATGTCGAGGAGCCGGTGGCCATCTTGGACAGGCAGGTCCAAAAGTTGAGGTCAAAGAACATTGCTTCAGTAAAGGTTCAATGGAGGGGTCAACTAATCAAGGAGATGACTTGGGAGACCGAGCATGATATGTGTAGCCGATATCCTCACCTTTTCAGCACTTCAGGTATATCTCTATACTCATTCGAGGACGAACGTTCGTTTTAAGAGGGGGAGAATGTAACAACCTGGCTGGTCGTTTTGAGTATTTTAGCATTGTTTCCTTATTTATTGTTTCCTCTATGTTCAATTATGGTTATGTGACTTGCCGGGGTGGTTGATTTGGTTTCGGGTGAGTTTCGGGTGAATTGGGACACTTAGTCCCAAAGGGGGAGGCTTAAGTTAAAAGAGTTGAACGAAGTTTGACTTTTGTGTAGACGACTCCGGAATGAATTTTTGATGGTTCCACTAGCTTCGTATGATATTTTGGAGTAAGGCGTATCCTCGGATATTGATTTTTGTAGGTTCGTAGGTTGGTTTGAGGCTTTTTGGTGAAAGTTAGAAAGTTGAAGGTTTGGAAGGTTGATAGGTTTGACCGAGGGTTGACTTTATTGGTATCGAGTTTGGATTGTGATTTCAGAAGTTGGCATAGGTTCGTTGTGTCATTTGGGACTAATGTGTTAAATTTGAGCTCATTCAGAGTTGGTGTGATATGATTCAGTGTTAGTTTTGGAAGTTGAATGTTCATTGATTCAATATGTTTTAATTGGGGTGCAATTCGTAGATTTGATGTTGTTTGATGTGATTTTAGGCTTCGAGTATGTTCGTTATGTGTTTTGGGGCTTGATGGTATGTTCAGACAGGGTCCTGGTGGCCTGATTTAGATCAAGTCCGGCTCCATTTTGGACTTTGTTGGACTACTGATTTTCTATATCTAGTTTCCTCTTTCGCAATCGCAGAGGTAGGTACGCGATCGCAAAGAGTTGTTGTTGGCAGCTGGAATTTATTCATCGCGTTCCCGTTAGTAAGCTCGCGTTCGCTTAGCTTTTTGAGGCTCATGTCATCACAGATGCGATGAGGTTCACGCGGTCGTGCAGAGGAGTGGTCAGCTTGAGCATCAGGCTTTAAGCCTACGCAATCGCGAAGTTGTGCACGTGTTCGCGAAGAATCAGATCCGGTAAGCCATGCGTTCACGACTGTGTCTTCGCGTTAGAGTGGAACATTTTGGAGGCAGTGATTATTTGTTCTTCGCGATCGCGACGTGGGTCCTACGATTGCGACACTTAGGCAGCAGATTTAAAAATCCAAATCGAGGGTTAGAGTTATTATTTTATATTTTGAGTTGTAGAGCTCGGTTTTGGGCGATTTTGGAGGAAATTATTTCCTATGGTTTGTATTTATGGTATTAAGTTATTTTGGCTAGATTCGAGCCATCCAGAGTTGGATTTTCACAGGAGAGGCTTACTAGTGGGTTGATATAGCTTGCTCGGGGTAAGTATATTGCCTAACTTTGTGTGGGGGAATACCCCTTAGGAATTGGGTGATTTGTGTTGTTTGAGTTATGTGAAAGACGTGTATACTAAGTGACGAGTGTGTACACGGGATTATGTGTGGTATTTTGACCGGACTAGACTCTTTCATGCATTAAATTAGAAATTGTAATGTCATGTTATATCTTCCATTGTTAAATTGTTATTACATTCTTCACTTGATGTTGTTATCACATGCTCTATCCTTTATTGTCAAACATGCTCTTATATGCTTTAATTGCCTTTGTTATCTCTTTTATTGTCATCATACCTCTTTTATTGTCTACTTATTCTTATTTAGAGTTGTAATTTCATGATGTCTTTACTTGTTGAGTTATTCCATGTATTTAGATATAGATACTACTTCATACCATCTCTTTTATTGTTAAGCTTACGTTGTACTTTTGAAAGTGAAAATTATTATTCCGTGAAAATACCTCATTTTGAGTTGTTGAATTTGAAGTTATGAAAGCTAATATCACTTGAGGTTGAAATTGTTGATTATTGAGATATCATTCTTTGTTGAGTAACTCTCGTTCTTATTGTTATTACTGAGATTCTTGTTCATATTGTAGTTGAGCCGTAGGCTATATGTTGTAGAAACTTTTTACTATTGATTTTGATAAGTTGTGGCCGATGAGCACTTATGGTGCGAGTTGTTATTGTGTTGTGATATTGATGCGTGTGCTGCAGTATAAGGATAGGGGTTAATGTACATGCGGCGACATAAGGTGGGATTTATGTGCATGTTGCTAGTAAGAGAATTACTTGAAGTCACGCGGCGACATAAGGTGGGCTAAAGTGCGTGTAGTTATTTCAGGAAAAATATTTTCAAAACTATCTAAATGTAAGGCTCAAACGGCGGTATAAGGAAAAATTGTGATTGTGATTATGAAATGAAGTTACGAGGCGGTACCTCAGTTGTGATTCTTGTTGTTATCTCTTATTTACCTCACTTGTTTTTGTCCGTATTGTTTCCTTGATGTTCGTATCATGTGTTCCCTCCTTGTTGCCTTTGTTGCTTTAAATTCAGTTATTAGCTTACCTTGTTGTATTGTTTTATCGTCACTATTTTCATCGTTTTTATTATCGGACTATACTATATACTTGTTCAGTTTTTTTTCTTATCCTAGTAGGTGTCTTGATCTGGCCTCGTCACTGCTCTACCGAGGTTAGACTTGATACATACTCGGTAATGTTGTGGTATACTTTTACTACACTTCTGCACATCTTTGTGCAGATCCAGGTACCTCATCTCAGGCTAGGCATCAGTGATTTGGCTATACATTTCAGAGACTTCAAGGCATACCTGCTTGGTGCTCGCAAGCCTCGGAGTCACCTTCAGTCATTACTTTTACTGTTGTTTATCTTCTACTCAAATAGTGTTGTATTAAAGGTGTTTAGACCATCTCTGTAGAGCTTATGACTCAATTCCACCGGTTTTGGGAATCTTGTAACAGAAGTTCTGTTTTAGAGTTATTAGACTATCGAATTATCTTATTATCTAGTTGTTAAATTCTATTAAATTATTCATGAATATTAGCTTACATAGTCTTAGCGACTAGGTGTCATCACGACTAGCTTAGGTGGGATTTTGGGCTGGTGACAAATCCGACGTTAATTTAGATTGGATTCAGATTGCATTTTGTAGAATCGGAAATCTGAAATTTCAATATGAAATATGCTAATTCCAATCCGATCTGACCGATGTGTACCCCTAGTCCCACCATTTTGAACCCTAAGTATCTTGCTCCTTTTGTTGGGATCGAAATAACTCAAGTATCATGTGAAAGATAACAAAGCAAAATTTGAACGAAGATAAATCACACAATAAAGAAAAACATATTAAAAGAGACATACTACTTTAATATGATTTGGTCAATTACACTATAGATAACTAAACTAAGATAAAAGAAAGAATTAAAACTTATGGGAGAATAATCTCCGCATAAATAAGATTTTTAATGACTATATTGTGGATACTATTGTGTTGTCATGTCAAAAAGGATGATGTATATTTTTTTGGAAAAGTAAAAATCAATCCTGATAAATATTTGTCCTTGATTAAAAAAAGTAACAAATTTCAATGGATGCAAAAAAAATTAGGTGATTTCTTCTTATATATTCAAGCTTTGGTGGACAAATTTACCTGGTACCTGTTGTTGGCAAGAGATAGCAGGTATTTGTGGAACTAGTCGATATGCGTGCAAGCTGGCTTAGACACTATGGGTCGTTTGGTAGGGTGCATAACAATAATGTTGAATAGAGTGTATTAGTAATGCTGGTATTAGTAATGCTAGTATTAGTTTGCTGGCATTAGTTATGTTGATATATTTCTAATCTATTATTTGATTTGATGTATTAAGGCATTGCACAATTTCTAAAAGAATTATTTGTTTACAAAAATACCCTCAAAACCAGTCCATCACTCTGTCTTTTTAAAAGAAACATATGTTGAGGAATGTTTTTATATGAAAAAGTTTTAAAAAAAAATTATCTGATTAGTCTACCTATATTGTAGTATAGAACTGAATATATTTATAAAAAAGAAAAAGAAATATGCTAAGTATTTATTTATTTACTAGGGATATAATTTTATTTCTCACTATTTGGATTATTTTAAACTTGCATTAATATAATAGCATATTTTAATGAAGCTTAAATTTTGAAGGACAATTTTGTCTTTAACTGAGCTAATGCGTGCCTTAAAACCCATTGCATTGCTAATACCATAGTTTTTTATGCATTAATTATGCATAGGATAATACCAAATAGGGTGTATAACTAATGTTTGCATAACTAATACAGAGGTACAAAAAGTGTACCAAACAAGATATTATTAATACACAAAGCTAATACAGGCATTATTTTATCTAATGTAATATCCTACCAAGCGACACCTATGGTTTTTAAGAAAAAATAAAACTCAAATATAATAAGAAAATCACTAAACCCTAACACCTTTCATTCTCAGTTTTTTTTTTCTTTTTTTTTTGGTTATAAAAGCCAAAGCCCGCACTTTTAAATAGCAAAATCTTAGACTTTCTTGAGTGAGCGACGGCTTTATGAAAATCACGGCAACGAACCTTAACGGAGGACAAAAATGGTCAGTTAGGCTGCGCAGAGGGCTTTAAACTTTGAAAGAAAGGTAAAAAGATGAATTTGAGAAAATCAATTGAGAAGAAGGAATTTAAAAAATAATGGTTGGTTGACGGGTGGGACTGTGGAAATAATAGGAAACTTCTATTTTTTTTTAGGGTAAGTTCAAGAATATACTGAGGTAGTTCTAGAATGAATTCTTACTATGGGCTATTTTCATAAAATTCTTCAAAAAATTGAATCGTTTTTAGTTTTTTCTTTCTCAAATGATTTTGAGTTATAATTAAGAAGAACCTTTTTGAAAAAGGAAATATTTTGACGAATATTGAAACCCAGCATTATTAGTTTGGAAGACAAAAGAAATATGTAACAAAAAAGAGAGAAGAAAAGTGAGAAATGGGGTCGTAGTGCATGTATAAAATTGCCAAGCATGAATATGAACTTTTTAAAATGGGGTAAGAGGTAGTCCTAACGTGTTTGGAATTGAGGAATATTGAGGTAAGAGCTTGCCCAAAAAGTTAGAATATATTGTTAATTTTTCAAGACAAATTTAGAATGTACTTACATAATTTCTTCATATATATATATATATATATATATATATGCATGTTGTATGCAATAACCATGCATGCTATTACATGCATAAAATGGACATCAACATTGTTATTTTTTTTTTTTTTGCTTATATTCCCATAAAACGTCAATTAATCCTCTCCTCCCTTGCTAAATTAGAAGAACAGAGTGCCAAAATTATCGATTCAAACTTCTTCTATTTATTTTTTTAGAATAATTTTACAAATTCTGAAATTAAATGAAGATGATATAAGTTGAATCTTTCAGTTTGGAGAATGATAAAGAGTACTAAATTCTTTTCACAAAAATCAATATAGTTTACTCATACTGAATGAAATGATGATATCTCTAAAACTTGGGAAGTAATGGAAGGCTGCTAGCTTGGTTAGTTTTTTTACCAATAATAACTCATATTTTGTGATTGTTAAAGTACACTAGACAATACTTAGTCAAGGGGTGCTCTTTTCGCATAACTAATTATAAATCAATTTAAATAATATAAATTAAAATAGCTGACAACTGAATTAAAACTTTTGAAACTGTAAATCAAATTAAGCTCTCTTATCTACATGTTGTGACATAACAACTTTCTTAGGTTCGATTCGGGTACTTGATTAAATTTTTATTTTGTCAAATCAACACCTAAAGCTCCAACACATAATTTAGTACATTATAGCCCGATAAATATTGAATTGCAACACGTATTTACATTAGAATTATAAAATTAAATCTTAGTAAGTAAAAACTAAAGTGTTAAAAATATTTTGATTGATTAATTATATTAAGTGATAAATGTGTATAAGAAGGTACCTATCAACATTCATTAGTTTAATGTAAATATGATGTGTATCCATAATTAGTATAACAAGACAAAAAGATTAAAAAAAGAAGAGATATTATTAGTACCACTTGGCCTTGAATACAGTTCCTGAGCCCCATGCTTTAAAATATTGAAACGGCGTAGGCTATGACGATATGTGGCAATCAGCATTGACACATGTTACGTCCGACCCCATTTTCTTATAATCTTAGTGCAACTCGATCCCATTTCCTTATTTTTCCTGTGGTAGGCGTACCACCCGCTCTCATTTCATTATCTTGTTGCAGGCGTGCAACCCGGCCCCTTTTCATTTCATTTCTGTGGTAGGCGTACCACCCGACCCCTTTTCATTTCATTTCTGTGGTAGGCGTACCACCCGACCCCTTTTCAATATATATATATATATATATCCTGTTGCAGGCGTGCAACTCGACCCCGTTTCCTTACATTTTGTGGTAGGCGTACCACCCGCTCCCATTTCAATAGTTATCACACAAATCACAAGAATTTCAGTAAGGAAACAAAACAATATCATAATTTCTCAACAAGAGTAGAACAAAGGGAAACCGTTATTATATGGAAAAAGAGGTGTGAACGTAATATTGTAGAATTTAACTTTTATCTATATATATTGGTTTATATAGTTTTTTTTCGCAATCAGATTATTTAAAATTTAATCAACTTCATTAGAAAACGGGGTACGGTAATGTACAAGAAATGATGAATAATCTGCTATAGGAAGTACAATCATACCTGTAATGTAAAAATTAAACAAATGTTGGTGTACATGAATTTAATCCATTTAACTTTACAACCGCCTAATGCTTAAACATGAGTCATTGTTTTCTATTGATTATTTTACATGCATTTACGTTGAACATGTTTAAGGATTTCGTTTTGAACTTGTCAAATTCATCTATTCATTTAATAATAACTTTTAGGAGGTCCTTAGCATCAACTAAACCTGGGTTGATTTTGATAATGAATCCTATTACAAGTAGTAGACAATAAATTTGCGTTGAGAAAAATAAAATGACCGAAAAATATTGCAATAATGGTATATTTTATTTTAAACAATATGTATGTTACAATCTTTATGGTTTTTCTGATTCTACTTTTCCAATATATATTCTAGGGCCTTTGAGCTTGACCTTAAATTTAAATTTGATATATCGGTCGAGAACGCTTTGATGGTTGCCACAAATTCTATCACGAACAAGTAGCGTTGATCTTGAACGCCTTGTATTTGATTTGACTTCGTTCTTGATCTTGAATACTTGAAATTTGTGTCGAGGTGTTTGAATGCTTGGACACTTGCAGATTGTAGAGAATTGTGGCCTTTGATCCACAAGCTCACTTGTGTCTTCTTGTTATAACTTCCGATCCCTTTTCTAAGTTATGAAGACCCCTATTTATAGTTGTGGAAGAGAACAATTACGATGAGAACAAACTCTTTCCGACCAATCAGATTGAAGAGTGACAAAGCCGCATCATATAGGCCAAAACATGTCACTTGCACATGTGGCACAGTTTCATTGGCCTTTTGATTTGACTTGCCATGCCTTGTCATTTAGACACGCGACATGATCCTATTGGCTCTTTTGTTTGACTTGGTGCGCCACGTCATTTGATACGTGGTACCAAACTGGGCTCCTAGGAAGATGACATAATGGGCCTAATGAAGTGGGCTTATCATTTGTAGCACAATTAAATGAGCTAGCCCAATCAATATTCATTGGACTAAAGTAATTAATCCAATTATTGTCACGACCCAAAATCTAAATAGTCGTGATGGCACCTAACCCAACCACCAATTAACAACAATCCAATTCCAATGAGATTTACTGAGAAAATAAATAATGAAATAACTGCTTTTGTACAAAATTATAAGGATTGGTAGTACAATCATGAGCCGCTAAGACTTAGATTTACATAACTGGAACGAAATAAATACAACATATGTTTGAAATGTATTTGAACGAAATTTGAATTTAAGCTACCAAGGACAAGTGGCAGCCATAACTGGAACGCAGGTGCATCTTCAATGCCAGCCCTCCCCATACACAACAGCATCAACATAAGGATCTGCAGGTAAGGTGCAGAAGTGTAATATGAGTACAACCGACCCCATATACTCAATAAGCATCATAACTAACCTCGACGAGGTACAAGAAGCAAGAACTATAAATGCTACTCACCAATGCCTGTACAATTTCTAGTTTCAAAAAGTATAGAAAGATATATGATCAATCAGGAAAATCTCAGGTAAAACCACCGTGATAAATACCCCCGATGTTAGTACATGGGCTAAAACCCCAAACATGTGCGGACCCATAGCACGTAAATATGAAAAATAATTCAGGAAACTAGTGCCTCAACTAACTTTAGATAAGATACTTACTTCAAACAAGTCAAAATAGTTACCGACCAAGCCAAACAACTCTTTAGAAATGCTTTCCCGCGCGTATTAACCTCCGAACGCCTTGAAACTAGCCAAAAGCAACTCAAAAACATCAAATAATGCCCAAACAAACAATCCTAAATGATAAAGGTCGAATACTTTACTCAAATACTCAGTCAACCAAAAAGTCAAACCTAGGCCCGCACCTCGGAACCCGATAAAACTCACAAAATTCAACAACACATTCAATTATGAGTCCGCTCATACTAATTTCACTCAAATCCGACTCCGAATTGATCTTCAAACTCAAAAATCCACTTTAGAAAAATTAAGACAAAACACTCAATTTCTCTTTAAAATTCATAACCCGAAAGAAAAGATCGAAAATAGATTCACGTAATATAATTAAAACCGAGTATAGAACACTTACCCCAATCCGTAAAGTGAAAATCGCCTCCAAAATCACCCAAATCCGAGCTCTCCAACTCAAAATGTGATAAAAATGAACAAACCCTCAAATTAATATTATTCTGCCCACACCTTTTTGCATCTGCGATAAAATGAGCCGCTTCTGCTGCGTCACTTCTGCGACAAGACATCTGCTTCTGCGAAAACAGCTAAAAAATCGACCCTCGCACCTGCAGACAAAATATCCGCTTCTTCGATATCGCAGGTGCAAGCCATCATCCACTCCTGCGCACATTCTCGCTTTTGCGCTCCAGACAACTGCTCCTGCAAATGCACTCACAGTTCCGCTTCTGCGATCTTGCCTCACCCAGCCTTTTCTCGCTTCTGCGACCACTGCTCCGCATCTGCAATCTCGCAGCTGCATTCATTCTTCCCCAGATGCAGAAACACCAGCACCAGACCCCCCTTCAGCCATGCAACATGAAGCAAAATGAACTGAATCACGTTTGAAACTCACCCGAGCCACTCGGGACCCCGTCCAAATATACCAACCAGTTTCGTAACATAACACAGACTTATTCGAGGCCTCAAATCACGCATAACAACATCGAAACGACGAATCGCACCTCAAGTCAAATTTAATGAACTTTCAACTTCCAAAACTCGTGTTGAACCATATCAAATCAATCCGGAATGACCTTAAATTTTGCACACAAGTCCTAAATGATATAACAAAGCTATTCTAATTCCCAACCACAACCGAACCCTATTATCATCAAAGTCAATTATCGGTCAATCTTATGAACATTTCAAAACTTCAAATTTCCAACCTCCAATTAGTGCCGAAACCTTCTAGAAATATTCAAATACAAATCTGGGCATACGCCCAAGTCCAAAATTACCATCCGCACCTAACGAAACCATCAAAATTCCGATCCGAGATCAAATACTCAAAAGCCAAACTTGGTCAACTCTTCCAACTTAAAGCTTCCTAGTTGAGACTCATTCTTCCAAATCAATTCTAAATCAACTGAAAACCAAAACCGGCGATACACACAAGTCATAATACATCATACGGAACTACTCATGCCCACAAATCATCGAGTGAAGTGTAAATGCTCAAAACGACCGATCGAATCGTTACAATATATTAACTCATAATAGTCAAAATAATTTTATTGAATTTAAATTTAATAAATTTTGCATGCCTACACAAGTCACAACGTCGAGGATTCAAATACCAAAACTTAAATACACATATCTTAATTGACTTCTAATGCCTTAGCTCCTTGGTTTTCAACCTACTAAAGTAACTAGAACTTACGTATTTAAGTTCTGAATTGGTCATTGAATTTGACATAGCCTAAAACAAAATCTCTAATGCTAATAGTCTCATATTAAAGTGTGGGTAAAGTAATTGGTCTTCTTATACGATTTTGGATAATTCTTACCTTATAAATTAATTTTTGCAATTGAGTTTGACTTAATGTCCATTTCTTATTATGTCGGATCCATCTTAATTCTTGATTTACCCGTTGGACAGTTCTTGAGTGTTAGTAATCTCACATTCAGAGGCGAGCTAGGATTCAAAACTTATGAATTTAGGATTCTAGTCATTTTAAGTAAATGAATTCTAAAGCAATAGTTTATACATACTTAATTAATTTCTTTAGTCAAATATAAGGACTATTGGGTTCTTTCGAACCATAATTTAAAGACTAGCTCCACTCGTGCTCACATTGGATGATGATGGAGTAATAAATTGGTTCCGATCTTGGGTGATCCTCACTTCATGAGCTAATTTACTTATATCTAATATCGAAAAAAATTAGCATTAATTAAAAAAATTGTGTTATTTATATATCATGTCCCTTTATAATTTTAAATTTAAGAAAATGACCTTTTTAGATCTTTTATATATAAAAGAGAAATCTCTTACGTATAAAAATAAATCTTTCATGTGTAAATAAAAAGGTAGGATCAAAAAAGTAAATACAAATTTGTAAAGAGTCAAAAAAAAATTAATTTACTCATTAAAATTCCATGAGTGAAACTAGTTTCCCGAAAATTACAGATCTCTTGATAGACTAATGTCAAATTAAAATATTAATTTATATATAAAAAAAATAAAAGAGTGAAGAAGTCATAACGGCCGTTTGAAAGCTAATTCATATCTGTTGACAGTTGGACCTGACCCTTAAGTGCTTCTAAAGAACTAAAGAAGATTCCTTCCAGTTCTCTAATTAAAATATTTCTTGAGGTCCATTCACCTACATTTCATCCCATCTTAATCAATATACGCCTCCAGTTTTATCAAGATATAGATTTCAGTGATCTTTCCATCTGTCTACTTTTGAATATATATTGGTTAAAATATTCAAACGTTCAAATAAATTTATTTATGCAATATGGACTTAGGGGCTGAGCAGAGGTCATCTGAATCCCTTATATGAATATTGAAAATTATACTGTATATATAAAGTTAATATTTTATTTATATGTATTAGATGTTGAATCTCATTAATTTTTTATATATTTATTTATTTATATTTTTAAAATTTCCTTAAGGAAAATTCTGCATATGACACTCAGGGGCGGGTTAAGCACATGTGTGACCTAAAGTCAAAATTTAATATGAGGCCTAAATTTTTACATATTTAATTTTTTGTTTTTACCTTTTATAGGAAAAAATCTACTTTTGTACTAAAGGTATTAATTTTTTTTTCAAAAAAATACCTATGAACATGTTATTTCTAAAAAATATGCCCTTTAAATCTGGAGGCCTAAGGCGCATGCTTTATTAACTACAACATTAGAGCCGCCCCTGATGACACTGTTAGTATATATTTATGTGATACAAATGCAATACAAAGGTGATTTGGTTTGGTAGTAATAGGATTATATGATGGGACAATTGTAATTATTTTGATGAAGGAGTTAGTTCGTGAATGGAGCCCAGCCCAATCACATTGAACACAAACCATGAATCAGTAGGCCTTATTTCCAATCCAACAGAAGATAAGTGACCGAAATGATGTCATATCCTGTTGTTACCTGGTTGCCCAGAACTATGAAATTTAACAAATTTGTACGTTAATCTTCACAAAAGATTTAGTGAATTCATCAAATTCATTTTAATTGACAAGCCATTCTCTCCTGCAAACAGAGAATGCCTACATTGCGTTTTTATGGATGGAGAAGACATTTTCCCCCTTGTCCCCAAATATGGAAAATATGTTCTTATAAAATCCAGGACACTATGAGGTCGTTTGGTACGAACACAAGTAATGCAGGGATTAGTAATGCAGGGATTGTAGTGCTGAGATTATTTTTTATCAAGTGTTTGGTTCATTGTATTAAAAATTAATTATGCAATGTATAAGTCTGGATTTAGTAATTATAAGTCTTATCTATGTATAGCTAATCCAGGGATTAGTAATCCCTTCCTTTCCTTGGTATTAGTTAATCCCTCATATGAGGTATAACTAATCCATGTATTAGGTAGGAATAAATTGAATTGACCAACCAAACATGGTATTGGACGGATTAAATTTTTATACGAGAATTATTTTACTTAATACGGCCTACCAAACGACCCTATAAGGTTTCATCTACCTTTCCAGAAAAGATGCTGAACAAAGCCCTATTTCAGTATCACAACATTCTCTCTTTCTTTTGTTTTGTGTTTTCTTGTATTTTTTAATTACAAGCACCGAGTGGGAAATTAATACCCTATAATTACTTCGCTCCCAAATAGAATAAACTTGTTTCAAAGTATTTGGGGTTTTAAAAAATAAGAAGATATTTGCTCTTATCGTTTTAATTAGTGAAATGTTAATTAAGTGATATTTGAAGAGAATTAAGATGAATCCTCTTATGACTAAGCCTACAAAATGACGTTTTTGAGGAATGTGCACAAATTTTAAAAGATGTAGATTGTATCCAAGGTAGTACAATAACAACGAAATTACCAATATTAGCTGGACAAACATATTAAAGCCCAAGTATCTCATTAATGCACCTTGACTTTTCCAACTACCAGGCTTAATACAAGTGGATATATTAACCTAAAAATATTGTAATACAAGTACTTAATCTTCAGTATATGCTTACAATAATATAGTTAAGTGGATATAGCAAATCCAACTTAAATTCTAGATCATCTACTCTTCATTTTCATTATGGCCAAGAAACAAGGTGAGAGAGAGAGAGTTTGTTGGGAGAGTGAGTGTGTTTATGGCTAGGTTTGGCATGGAGTGGAAAGAGGTGAAGTACGTACACTAGCTAGCACTAGCAGATGTTAATTAAAAAGATAATAGATGAGAAACGGCTGGACACTTTTTTGGAATCTTTTTAGTTAGAAGTAAAGCATTAAGCATGCATGGTGCCACCTTTGTAACGTCTGCCACGTCCACGTTAATTCTCCTCCTCCTCTTCACTTCAAATTCTCCATAAAATACTCTCTTCTTTCATCCACATTCTTTCTCTGTTTTTTTAGCTACTACTCTATTCGTTTGAGTATATGGAGTCTCCGCCACCATCACCACCGCCACTGCCACCCATTAAAACCGGCCACCACCGGACGCTGTCCATTGAAGAGCCAAAGACTTTAACTGAGCAAGAACTCAATTCTCTTAGGGTTTGGATCTCTATGGTTTATTTATTTTGGATTTTCTAAAGCATTGTCTTAGTAGGTAATGCTGATGTTTTTGTACGTTGTTAATGTTTTGTTTTAGGAGGCGGCCCTTCACATAGTCAATTCTCATACACCTGAAGAGGCCACAAGAATTTTTATGGAGGTACTAACATATATTCTTTTCTCTGATGTCAGTCAATCTATGTATTTTTGTTTGTGTTAGTATTTATGGAGGAACGTACTAACATATATTCTTTTCTTTTCTCTTCATATATAGTACTTTTGTTAATCTAACTCCAAAAACACCTCCTTGCACTAGCACCTCTTGTAAATCGGATTCATTGAAATCAATTCTTTTAGGCAGAACGAGGCTAGCTCCTTTAAATAAAAAAGTTTCTTCTTTATGATAGAATAATTAAATGATGGGATGCGAAACTTATGAGTAAGCTATTTAATCATTCGTTTTGAATGAAACACCTTTAGGATAATAGTAGAAGATTAATCAATCTGATCTCATGCGTATACAGATAAAAGCTTAATTAATTAATGAGGTAAACCTTTAAGTAAAAAGTTTTTGGTTTACCTTTTTAACCATATTACGGAGCCATGTATGAAAGCTAACAATGCAAGCATGTGGGCGGTGCGAAAGGAAAAAGTATAATCAATATTACGCTTTGCAAAGAAGATGATCAGAATACGAAAATCGATGGGTATGGTTTATTGGGTATGGTATATATTTGATGTTTAGTTTGTTAGTAAAAGGACAAAAATGGATCTATTTAATTTGAATAGACTGGATCTTAATTGCGAGCATTTGAGGGGTGAATTGCCAAATAGATGAAAGAATGAATATAAATAGTCCTGATAATTAACACGCCATTATCTAGTTCTATGCTCTATATGCTTCTTGTACGGCTTTTGAACTTTTGATACATTTAGATGCATTTGAGCATTTTAAGTCTTAATCTTGTTGAGTACATAATTAAGTGATTTTCCCCTTTTTAAATGGAACTTGTGCATTAAAAATCTTCTACTTTTGTTTTTATCGGGCAAAGTATGTTTTTTTAATTCTTTATTTTTGTTGTTAGCTCATGCAAAATCTTCATTTATCTCCAATAACCTACATTGCCTTTTTCTTTTAAATTTTTTAATTATTTATTTTGGTCGCATGTTCGTGAAAAATCTTCAATTTTTTCTGGTACTTGTTCTGCATTTATATATTTATTCTTTTTTATTATGTATTCGCTACAAATCTTTGTTTTATCAGATAAGATTTATGTGTCACGTGTTCATGCAAAATCTTTCATTTTGTCGAATACTTGTTCTACATTTATTCATTTTATCTGTATCCACTAAAAATCTTTATTTTGTCGTCTACGAAAATCTTAAATTTATTATTATTTCTATCTTCTTCTCCCCTTTCCCCATCACACACCCATACGATATTCACGCACGCGTGCGCACACATATATAACGTAATTTACCATGAAAATTGGTTCACTAGTCTTTTTTGTGGTAGTTTAGTCATATTTACTAGTATGACAGACTTTATTTAATATATATGGCATTTTATATGGTCACTATATATTGCTTTGGTTTGCACTTGTGGATGGATATTAGTCGCATAGGTTAAGCTTTCCTATTCCTTGAATTTGGGAGATTCTAATCCAGTCCTCATAGAGATGGATGTTCTAGCCAAAAAAAGTAAAATCTTCATGTTATGTGGATTTTATTTTTACATATGCCTTTATAAATAAGGATAAGGTATTGTTTATCAATTGAATATCAGAGAGCCTTATAAAAAATCTTCATCCGCCTATTAGCCGGTCTACCTTCTTCCTGCTTTCTCCCTTTTACAATGTTAATTCTCTTCTCCTTTTCTTCCCTTTAACCAATTAAGGAAAAAAAAAAAAACCACAGACAGAGAACTTGAACCAAAGTTGAACTTAAGTTAGAAAAACTAACTGAAATTTCTTGAATTGGTGAAAGCTGATTTCCAAGTATTTGTAATAGTTTAATTTCTATATATTAATAGTATAAATGAATACTATTAAGTCACCAAAAAAAAAAAAAATTACATTCATATAGATCAGTAACTCGTAAAATAAGACATATTATTACTTGCTACTACTAATTGGGGAGGGAAGGGGTTAAATATATACTAGTAGAGATACATGTGGTGATACTTAGAAGAGTGAGACATACTAATCCAGAATGTTGAGTCTAGAGTTTTAGATTATCTAGAAAAGCAGCTTACTGATTTTAGAATAAATTATTCACACATATTCAATGAATTTATTTTAACACAAATACATGATATGATCATAGCTGCTGAGTATACTGAACTCATAGCTAGAACTCTAGCTCGGCTTATGGAGTGAGACATGGAGAATGAAACAGATATATACATAGTAGAACAGGAAATCCCCAACTCAACATTAATAAATAGGTAATAGTCTGTCTAATTTCTTACCCGTGCAAGGCTTATTTAAAGAAGATCTGAACCGATAAATACAGTTTTTTTCTTACCCGTACATGCTCATAAATGCATGTATATATCCAGCTACTTGTTTTCCCTTTACTATTTAATCATCATAACTTTACCTAATACAGTTGCAATAATAGTTCATAAAATGCATTTTTTCTACTTCACTTAATTGTCCTTTTCTTTTTTGGGGTATTGTAGGGTTTTGTACCTCCAGTGGATGTGGTGAACCCAAAAGCACTTCCCAAGGAAAAGGTCTCTGAAACCAATCACACTGTCAAAAATGGAAGTTGGTCTGCTTAAAAATTAAAATAGAAGCTGTGGTTAAATTTACATTTTTGTTTTTGAGTTTAATTTGAGCTGTTTCAATTAGTTTATCATCAGACCTTGTAGTTACATTATTGTTCTAATGCACCTTCTTTTCTCTGCTGATCTTGTATCAATTGGCTCAAGAGAAAGAAGTCGAACCACTAGTAATGAGCAAGATTCATTATCATTTGGAATCTATATTTTGTTTTAGACAAGGATTATCATTATACCACAGTGCTAGCTGCTTTGATTCTTTTCTTTCTTTGATATGAGAAGAAGGTAGGAGCCTTAATGCTCTGGTAGATAGCAAATCAATCAAAGACAAAAAGTAGTTCTAGAGTGATATTGTTTCCTTTTGAGTTAAAATTCGTACAATTTTTCAAAAGAACCCACACATTTAAGAATATATAATCTCTACATTTTATACGTAACTTTTTTTTCTTTTCAACTACTAATATGAGACTTTACCCAAGAAACAGCTAATTAAAGCTAATTAGCTGATCTTCCAAAAGAGGCAAGAGGTCCTTTGAGGATGGACATATTGCAACTTCCATCCATCAGAATTAGAGCCAGAAAATATTCAAGTTGGAACTTCGATCCACCGTGATTATTATGCTGCAGATATCCATTATAGATAAGTGAGAGTCACAAATTTATATTTTTGGTAACCTCCAGAAGACCAAGTACTGTGGAACAGTCAGAATTAGAAGATCTCATGCTTAGCTGGGCCTTTAGAGTTCTTCTTACTCACTAATTTCTTGTGTAATTTTCTGTTATGCACTTAACTTTCAGGTCCATGACCATTGAAGCATAATTTTTGCTAAGTTGCACTGGTTTGTTACGGAGGCTCAGTTTTATGTCCCATTCCTTCTTTTTGTACACCGATTTTTCAATATATAGACAGGATAGGGATCCATGCCAAACTCCACACCATCTCAAGGCGGATTAACATAAAAAAACAAAAAAATAGAACTTGACATAACATGTCCTACTGTTTTTAATTTTCTTTCTTATATTCCCAATTTTATTTTTCTCTAGTTGGATCATATACCGTAAAACACACAATTTTAAAAAGGGTTTGGTACGTAAAAGGATGACGTAAAATTGGGGTGTGTCAAAGAAAATAGCATTCAATGCTGAAGGGGGAAAGTATGTATTAAGCCTTTTAAGAACTCAAGTATTTTTTTTTTTAATTTTTTAAATTTAAATTTTTAAAATAACTGAGAAAGAATATACGTACATGATACGTGCCCAATGACAAAAAATATGATGACTATAAAAGATCAAAACAAAGTGACAAAAATTAGTTAAAGAAACAAACCCTCTTTGTCAAGATTTTGAAGGTAGAAGCAAACAGGTTTATATATATAACCTATTTTTCCCCACTTGTTAATTAGTAGCAGCCAGGAGAGGTGATTTATGACCTTCCATTTAGTGAAGTTAAGGGAAAAAGAGGAAGAGAGAGCACTGCAAGTTATAATCTTCATATTGTTTATAAAAGTGGAGTATCAGGCTTTGACATGGCTTCGTTTAGTGAAGAAAATGACTGTTTATATAATGATCAACCGTCAATGGGAATTTGACAAATACTCGATAACATGTCCTCAAGTGGTATTTCTTTCATTTTCTTTTAAAAGTTTTCTTAGTCCACGTAATGATAATGATTCCTTTTTTTTTTTTTTTTGATAAACAATAATAATGATCAGTTGTGATTCAGTTGGTTTTTTATTTTTTTCTTTCTTATTTCCAAATTTATTTTTCTCCAGTTGGGTTTATATTGTTTAATATATTTTTAAAACTCAAGCAAATGTTTGAAGAACGTGTAAAAAACTAATTATTTAATCTTTATATACAATATTTCTTACCTGCAAGGTACGTGTCTAATGACAAGTAATACAAAAATTATAAAAGGCCAAAAGAAAGTCAAAAGTAGCTCTGAGAGGTGGTTTGTGACTTTTTATTTAGCGAAGTTAAGGAAAAAAGAGAAAGCATTTTCATCAAAGATCTCTTGTATTATTTAACAGAATTAAAAGGCTTTGGTGATCGCTTGGTTTAGTAAAGAATGTGTATAAACTTCAAATGACTAGAGATAAATTTTTGTACACTTTAGTTTTCATTTTATAACCCAACTAAATGTCTTTAGATCCATTTATGGGATCAAGCTGGGTTTGTGTTGTTGTTGTAAGTAAATGTTCTAAGAATGTGCATATAACTAAAAATTTAGTACTTTTAAATACAAATTTTGCTGTAATTAACAAGAGATAAACGTGCCTGGTGATTAGCAATATAATCAAACCAAATTTTAAAAAATAAATCAGTTGAAGCAGAGCCAAAAAAGCAAAGCCAAAAAACCAATTCTATGAATCACAAATCAAATTAGAATTCACAGGAACAGAGTTAGTGTATTTGTCAATGACAGGCAGACAAATTTATATTTTTTAATTATTATCTATATAACATGGCACTTACCCTTTTGTTCTTTTCAGTCGTAAATTATGTCAACAGTAATAAAATAATGTTTCTTGCTAAAAGTTCACTAACGAAGAGGATATAAATAGTTGCTCCAAAGGTAAAATAAAGAAAGAAGCTACAAAAGTTGAAGATATTTGATTTTTACCACAAATTCGGTCGTCTTAAATATAAACCAAATACGTATAATAACAGTCCTCATAATTATTTTAAGAGTAGAATGACTAGAGGCAACTTTTTCTATATTATAATATATATTTTATAACCTTAGCAAATATTCTAAGAATATGTATACTGCTAAATATTTAGTACCTTTAGATAGAATTTTTGTTATCATTAACCGGAGATACACGTGTAAAGTAAAAATCAAAATAAAGTGAAAAAAAAGTTAGTTAGAACTTTGATGACACGATAAGTCATCTACAACTTTAAACTCTAAATTCTGTATTTCAAAGCCTCAAATAGCTCCTTTTAGTCTTTTTCGATTTGCGTGCGCGGTCCATATTTTTTTTTCGGAAGGTTTTTATGTGAAAAACTGATTAAAATGTGAATACATGTCTTAAAAATTTATTTGAGTTGACTTGGATCAACGTTTTGAGCAAACGGACCCGGATTCATATTTTGATGGTCCTGGTGGATCCATATCGTGATTTGGGACTGAGCGTATGTCCGGAATCGAATTCGAAGGTCCCTAGCTCGAGTTATCGCAATTTGCTAAAAAATTTTGAAGTTTAAAGGTTTAGAAAATTTATGAATTTGACCGAAGTTTGACTTTGTTGCTACCGAGTCGGATTCTGGTTCCGGAGCTTGGTATAGGTTCATTACTATATTTATGATTTGTCTGCAAACTTTGGTGCAAAACAGAGTTGATTTGACGTGATTCGGACGTCCGGTTGCTAAAATAAAATTTTTTAAGTTTCATTAAAAATTTCATTCGTTTTGGTGTCCGATTCGTAGTTTTAGGTGTTATTTTCGTATTTTGATCGCGCGAGCGAGTTCGTATGATGTTTTTGGACTTGTCTGCATGTTTGGTTTGGAGCCCCGAGGGCTTGGATGAGTTGCAGATAGGTTACAGGGTGAATTTGAACTTAGAATCATAGCTGATGCCTTTTTGCTTCTGATTGCTGTTGCAAATCTCGCAATCTGGCCCGCATTTGCGAAGAAGACTTCGCATTTGCGAGCATGGGCTGTGGGGCTGATTTCTCGCATTTGCGAGTACTCTGCCACATTTACAATAGAGGCAGGTTCGCATTTGCGATGAGAACTGGGGGAAGCTAGTTTGCAATTGCGATCAATTTGGTCGCATTTGCGGTAAGGCCTAGTTTGCATTTGCGAACAAGTCATCGCAAATGCGATGATAGCAGAGGTGTGGGTTGTTTCACATTTGCGAAGAAAATCTCGCATTTGCGAACCCCAGGTCGCAATTGCGATATCTGCGCCTGGTCAAAAGCTGAGTTAGACGGAATTTTGGTTCATTCTTTCAAATTTTCAACCCTAAAAACCTTTGAAGGAATTTTCCTAAGAGCTTTTCTTCCTCAATTCATTGGTAAGTGACTCTAACTTACTTCCTTTCAATTACCCACTACATTTTATAAGATTTCAACCTTAAATCTAGGATTTTCATGGTAGAATTTGGGGATTTAGGTAGAATTAGGGATTTTTGTAAAACTGAAATTTAGACCTCGAATTGAGGTCGAATTTTCGAATAAATATATAATCAGCCTCGGGGGTGAATGGGTAATCGGGTTTTGGTCAGAATTTTGGGTTTTGACCAAGCGGGCATGGGGTTGACTTTTTGTTGACCTTTTCAATAATGACCTAAATTGAACCTCTTTCATTCGTGGGTATTTGCTAAGGCTTATTTTGAATCGTTTGGTTAATAATTTGCTAAATTTGGTTGGTTCGGAGGTTTGTTCGAAAGACAAGACCGTGGTTGGACTTTGAGTCAATTGCAGAGCAAGGTAAGTGTTGTGGTTAACCTTGACTTGAGGGATTAGGGCTTGTTTGCCTATTTGCTACATGTTTAAATGTGTGGGTACAACGTATATGTGAGGTGACGAGTACCTACGCATTGTTGTTGGGTTAAAGCATGCGGGTGAGACTTGTTTCCTTATAATTTATTGTCTTCTTTGATTATGATATCCATAGTTAGACTAGTTTATTACTTAATTGATCGTTCTTTCCATATTTATGAACTATTTGTGATGATTGAGTATTTTTGGAAGTTGAGGTTCGGTATTTTGGAACTGTTGTTGACGTAAAGTTTATTCTTGCTTATTCTATCTCCAAAATGTCTATATTCATTGCTACATGGTAAGGGAGAGTGTTAAAGTAGGAAGGGTGATGCCATACCGTTTATTGCTTCATTTATTGATTAATACATGGTGAGAAAGAGAGTTAAAGCACGAAGCGTGCTGTATTTATCGTTTCAGGGAGAGGTTAAAAGTAAAAGCACAAAGGGCGATACCGTGCCATTTTTATTATTTCATGCTGAGGTTGAAAGTAAAAGCACGAAGGGCAATGCCGTGCCATTATTATTATTTCATGGTGAGGTTGAGAGTAAAAGCACGATGGGTGATACCTTGCCATCTTTATTCATTATGTTTATCTGTTTTCATTGGTTGATGGTTTATTTGACTATCTCATGTGATCACTTCCTGTTATAGTTACCGTATCTTGTACCCCCTTTCGCATGTCCCCTCCCTATCGTACATGTTTAATCTCTATTTGTTGTTATGTTGCACGTATATCTTCATTTGTACATGTTTAATAGGTGTCCTATCATAGCCTTGTCACTACCTCGTCGAGGTTAGGCTCGACACTTATGGAGTACATTTGTAATGCCCCAATATTTTAAGTGAGGATATATTGGACATTTAGAAATAATTTAAGTCCAAAACAAAAAGGAAAAATAAAGGAACAAATTAAACTAATAAAAGAAAATAAAACAAAAAGAAGAAAACCTAGTCAAACTAAAACAAAAAGACTGAAGCCCATTAGAAACATATCTGCCAAAAATTGAAAAGGGTTAGGGGAAGGGGAACGAAGCAAAAGCTTCAGGAGAAACGGAAAAAAAAACCAAAACGGGAAAAAAAAAAGAAAGAAAGAAGGAAAATAGAAAAGGAGGAAGAAGTTGATGCAGTGTGTTGGAACTATAGCTATAATTGTTGAGAAATCTTAAGCACTAATTGAGTCTAGTCTTACGGGTAATACTTGGTGCTTCTTCTTCTGGTAGATTTTAATTTCGTTTCCCATAATTGAAATATTCTACAGAATAATAGAAATTACACTAGTTCATTCACGTAATTGTGAATTTTTTTCCTGAAGAGTCCATAGAACTTTATGAAATTAGATTAATAAATTATATGAATAGGTTAGAGTTGATAGATTAGTAATTACTCTTCATGTGGGTAAATATATTTCGGCGAATTAAGAGTCAAATATGAAACCTCGAGAGTTGGGTATTCTAAATTAGCTATGAATTAGCCTAAACAAAGAAATTAACATGAGATCGATATTATGTAATTATATATTGATTGGAGGAAGTTGTACGAATTGAGCGAGGTGAAGCATTTGGTATTTCGCCACGAGTACTGTGAGTAGTAATCTTACCGCAATTTGTGCTTTCATAACTTGCATGATTTACACATAATTTTTAATATGAATATGTTACCGATTATTTTGAGTTGCATGTGGGACAAGTCTTTTACTCGATATAAAATCGAAATAGTTATTTGAGATGAGTACCGTGATTTTAAATATTTTCGTTGTCACTAGATCTGTTTTACCGTTACTTGAATTTATTGTTATCGAAAGGAAATTATATGATTTGATAAGAACTGAAATGCTTGTTTTAAAATAGTTTCTACGAGTATATATGGATTACAGAGACAAGTATAAATGGGAGTAGACATTGAAGGATCCTGTAGCTAACGGCGGGTTCGATAGACCTGGTGCACCTTGTATTTACAAATTACCGATTACAGTTATAGCCCTCGCCAGTGGGAAGGTAGAACTAGCATACAGTTACAGTTTTCCCTCGAGTAGGGACCTACAGTTATATTTGACTCCTTTTATGAAGGGGTCCACATAGTGATACAGATTACATGATCCTTTCTTGGAAACCTCCCAAACATAAGATTTGATATGAAAATGTTTACAGAGTTTATTACCGAATTGTTAATTGACTCCTACTTACATGAAAAAAGACAAGACCGATTATTGTTACCGATTCTGAAAAAGGCATTTATTTCATGATTATTATACAAGCATGTTTTCTGAGTTGTCCCCATTAAAATAGTTGTGGTTAAGTGTTATTACTCACTGAGCTAGCGACTCATTCCCCGTTATTTTTTTTTACAGAGACAGCAGTTGACACAGGTGAGGATCTCGTTAATTAGAGCGCACAAGTTGATATTTCTCGGTGAGCCTCGCACTTGTTCGCGTGGGCAGAGATTTTACTTATTGTTATGGTCTTTTCATTGAACTCTTATAGTTGCTCCATAGTCAGTATTTTAGTGTCATGCGTATTTTTTCGTTATTATAGTCTTATATTGAGTATCGTTCTCATTTATCAAAGTTGGAGATAAATTAGTATTTCTAGTGGTTAGTTGGTGGTTTAGTTATGGTGGAGACTTGTATTAGTTAATTGACAAGTTGTCAATTGTTTGGTATTATATTAGGATGTTTGGTTGTTGATTTGAGACAGGAAAGTTTTTGGGATGGTCCAAAAACAGGGGAAACTCTGTCCGATTTTCTGTAAAATTTCCGATGAGGCTTACTTGGGAGTATTTGCTCCTAAGCGCCGGTCACAATCCTAAATTGGGTCGTGACAACATTGGGTCGGTTGTACTCATATTACACTCTGTATTTCTTGTGCAGACTTTGGTACTGGTCCCAGCTGTACGTAAGGTGCATTAACTCGGATTGACATATTTGGAGACTTGAGGTAGATCTGCTGGCGTAAGCAGACCTTGAAGTCCCCTTCCTCTTTCCTTAGTTAATGTTCATTTCATTCAAAACAGTTGTATTTGTCACATTCCATTTTCTCGTAAAAATGGGCTTCGACATGTGACAACTCTTTTAAACGGGTATTAAAAGAGAAGAGTCGCCACCTAACAATTTTAAGGTGCGTTAGGACATCTGTTTACAAATAACTCTAATTAGAACTAGTCTGCACTACTAAAAATCGAGTAATAGTTCAAATTACTTCAAAGAAAAAATATTAGGCACAAGATTCACAAATGTAATTCCTGATCGAATTTTAAACTACTTGGGATTATATGATTAAAGACTAAGCGAAGAGAAAGAGATTATTACGCTAAGTTGCTTTTGGACAAGCATGTTGATTTCTCATGCTGAGTGAATTAAGCGATTCATCATCATTATTAGTTCCAAAAGATTAGGCGTAAAGGATATCCACTGGACGTATGAAGCAGATATTTCATTAATGAAAGGATGTTTGAATTCAACGCTTTGAAGAAAGATGAAACAACGTGAAAAGTCCATTAACTGAATGTAAAACGTTACATTTAGGAAGATTAAAGAAAATACAAGTGTGGAAATAATAGTTGAATAAATAAACTACCCCAGATATAATAAAATGCAAAAGGAAAAGATGACACGAGCGTGAGTAGATAATTAATAACGGTCCTAAATTTTTAAATTTAATGGATCAATTTCGTGCAAAATCTGCTAAGACTTCTAATAGCGAAAAGTGTAATGGTTATTCGGGTAATTTGTGTATCATGTCCGCTACCCTCATTACTATCTTTAAGTTATTACTTAAAGCACATCGATTAATTCTAAATCGCATCTTAATTTAAAAAACTACGTCTCTTCCTAAATCAAAGAGGCTTTGGACACTATTCTAAAGGAATGGTTCTAGACTTAAAGAAAATCTCATGTTTCTATTTCTATTCTTATTAACGTCACATAAAAGGAGCACATTGGGACTTAAACAAGTAATACATAAAGCAAGTAAAGGCTCATGTTGGCCTCCGAATTATTTAAATAATTAAGTAACTAATAGCGGTGAATTGGGGCTCTTCAAACATATTAAGTAATTTGACATAAGACTCAAAATATAAAATAAGTTAAACCTAATATAATTTGAGAACCAGTATGTTATGTTTAAAAAGTATCACTCCAGAATATTTATAAGTATAATTAGAATTCTAATGGCCCATACAATAATCCGATAGTTCATAAAGCCGAATGAGAGAAGCATATTTGTAAAGGAAACTTAAGTCCAGCGACAAAGTCAAATAGATCAAAACACTTGCAAAATTCATCTCGATTTGTCATTGGTAAATTTGAACCAAGGTGTTTGTAAGAAAGTTCAGATTTAAAATATAGCAAAACAGTGCTAAAATGCTTGTAATAAAGAAATGATTTCAGAACTAGAATTATGTTCCAATTAAAATAGATTCAAGTATTTGCAAAATAGTTTCAACATCAGAATAGAGCCAAAATACACTAAAATAATACTTGTAAATATTGGCAGTAAATTTCAGAAAATTAAAAACGATTTAAACGGTCTATGTCCCTACTTAGGATTAAAACTTAGCCAATTCTCTTACCACGTAGATAACACATGGGAAATCTGGTTTTTTTTTAATCAAGTAACTCTCTGTGGGCATGATATCTAATGGATGAGATTGAAAACCAAAGTCAAAGTCTATTGCTATTAGAATAAAGAAGAAGACAGGAAATAAACAACCAAAATGAGATAGCAGTACTTCCTTTTTATTATTACAAAATCTTTATAAAGTTATCACAAAGCCAGAAATAGAATAGACTAATTAAAAAGAATTTCGGACAGTAAAGGGGGCAGTCATGTATCCTTGAACCTTTCCAATCCCGTGCGACTCCGATATTGGCCTCATACTCGCATTAAAAAGCTCCTGTAATCTCAAACACAACCAGAATGCATACAGAACACACGTGTCCCATTTGGAGGACAACTTTACATGACAATCTATCACTTCTTAATACTATATCCTTAGTAGTCAGTTATTTGGTAATTAATCATGCAGGAACACATTATACATACACTAAATAATTCTTGTCAAAAAATAGATTATCAACCTTCATTGTTAATTCCTAAAGGCAGGATTGGTTTGCATTGTCCATAACTAAATCTAAGCAAAAGAAGGAAACAAACAGCAATCCAAATCTTATTGACTTTAAGAAAAGCATGACTTCCTCACACATACAACATACACATCTCACATAAAAGATTTAAACTTCTTATTTTATGAAATAATTATCTTGTTAATCCTACATGCGTAGTGTCTAATGATCAAATTCTGCATATTAAATAAAATTAAGAATGGTAACAGATGCTCGAATATAACACAATAAGCAGCTCTCTCTAGTTTTATCCATGTAATCGGTTTCACTAGTTTTAGCAATTCTCAGCCTTACAATCACGCGTTCTAGTATAGGTAGGGATCACACAACTCAAGCAAAACACACAGACATGAAGAGGAAAACTGACTGCGCGCTTCCGAGCAGAATGCTCTTCACATTCGGGCAACTCAAACATGAATAAACTAAAAGCGGCTACTTTACAGAGAACTACCATACGGAGAAAAAATTTAAAAATTGCATTGAAAGGAAGCTAACCCGTTCGTGAAGTGCCGAATTAATAAGAAAACCAGTAATCCAAATAAATAGTCTGCAAACAGAGTATCAACAGCTGAATAAATCAAACGCTAATAATGATAATATTGTAATAATAGGAAAACTAATTAACTAATGGTAATTTAAATACTTAAATAAAATTTGTGAAGCAAAAATAAATAGATGCACCTTTATGAAAATTTACCCGAACAACTAGCAATACCTTATGTTCCCAAAAATTGTTAAATATGTTACAAAAGGTAAAAAAAAAAAAAAAAAACCGTATAATACTTGTAATATTGTAAAAATGTCATCGGTATTATGACCTTTTAAAGTAAAATAGTAGCTCATTAAGATAAATCGGGTATATAAGGATAAAATTGAGTGTCAACTGTATTTATTTCAGACTCTATTTGTAGAACCTCTAGAAGCTCGTGTACTTGTGACTCCATATCCAGGTTGTATTTAGATATGCTGGTTATTATGCTACTTTATACTTCATTTTAGTTTCATCTCATTTTAATTAGTTTATTTATTTGAATTGTTTTAAGAAATTGGTTTAAGAATTTCTCTAACGTTGACTTGCCTAGCGAGTGAAATGTTAGGCGCCATCACGGTCCCGAAGGTGAGAATTCTAGGTCGTGACAAGCTGATATCAGAGAACTAGGTTTCCTAGGTCTCACGAGTCACGAGCAGGCTTAGTAGAGTCTAGAGAATCGGTGCGAAGACGTCTGTACTTATCATCCAGAGACTGTGGAGTTTAGGAACAATTTCACTTCTATACTTCTCTATCATGCGATTTCATTCTATCAATGATAATCGAACTCTTCTATTCTTGTTCTCTCGAGATGGCGAGACACGTATTGCATCTTTAGCTGGACAGGAGCCAGAGCCCCCAGTGGAAGCTCCTACGAGGGGCAGGGGTCGAGGCCGAGGCAGAAGCAGAGCTCAGCCTAGAGCTCGAGCAGCAGCACCAGTAGTGGGGCCTCAGGTGGATTTTGATAAGGAGGTGCCAGCTCAGACTGTACCTGTGGGACCTGCTCAGGTCCTCGAGAGGTTCATAGCCACTGTAGTGCTTCAGAACGCTCTAGTCCGTTTGGTGGGCCTTATGGAGAGTGTGGCTCAGGCCTGTACATTTTCGGTAGCACCCGCCATGTTTTCTGAGGATTTATTAATATTGGACAAGTTTACCAAGCTCTTTCCAGTTCACTTTAGTGGTGTACATTCTGAGGACCCACATGATTATCTTGACCGCTGCCATGAGGTGCTGCGGAGCATGGGTATAATTGAGACCAATGGGGTTGATTTTGCCGTGTTTCAGATGACGGGTTCCACCAAGAGGTGGTGGAGAGATTTTATGTTGACCAGACCAGCTGGGTCGCTTACTCTTACTTGGGATAAGTTCTCTTAGCTATTTCTAAAGAAGTTCCTCCCTGTCACACTGGGAGAGGATTACCGCAGGCAGTTTGAGCGTCTCCAAAAGGTAGTATGATTGTTACTTAGTACGAGACTGTTTTGTGGATCTAGCTCATCATACCTTTATCTTGCTTCTTACTGAGAGGGAAAGGGTGAGGAGATTTATTGATGGACTCACCTACACTATCAGGCTACGGATGGCCAAGGAGACCGGGGATGATATTTCTTTGCAGACGGTTGCAAATGTTGCTAGACGAATCGAGATGGTACTTGTTCAGGAGAGGGGGCAGGGGTCTGATAAGAGGCCTCGTCATTTCGGTAGGTTCAGTGGTGCCTCGTTTGGAGGTAGGGGTACTTTTGGTAGAGGCCATCCTCCCAGGCCATTTCAGTCAGCGCTGTAGGCGTCTCACAGTGCTTCCGTTAGTCGCAACCCTTATGTGTCTCATCCCAACCAGCTAGCCTATAGGGCACCATCAGCTCCTATTAGTGCATCTCTGCTCCAGAGTTTTCAGGGTGGTTACCCAGGTCAACAAGGTCAGTTCCAGGGTCAGCAGTCAGAGCAGTCGATGGCCTGTTATACTTGTGGTGATCCGAGGCACATTGCTAGATTTTGCCCTCGGGCACCGAGCATCACACAACAGTAGGTTTCTCGTGCCATGGTTCCAGCACCGGTTACTTTATCGCTTGCTCAGCCAGACAGAGACAGGGGTCAGGTAGCAAGAGGTGGAGGTCAGGCCATTAGAGGTGGAGGCCAGCCAGTTAGAGGCTGTCCCAGGGACGTGGTATAGAGTGGTGGCCCCAGCCCCGATGTTATGCTTTCCCAGCTAGGACTGAGACTGAGTCATTTGACCTATCATCACAAGTATTGTTCCGTTTTTCCATAGAGATGCTTTAGTTCTATTTGATCCAGGCTCTATTTATTCCTACGTGTCATCCTATTTTGCTTCATATCTAGTTGTGCCTCGTGATTCTTAGAGTGCTTCTGTGTATGTGTTCACACTTGTGGGAGATTCTATTATTGTAGATCGTGTCTATCCCTCGTGTGTGGTTACCATTTGGAGTCTCGAGACTAGCGTAGATCTCCTACTTCTTGACATGGTAGATTTTGATATCATCTTGGGTATGGATTGTCATGCCAAGACGATGAACTTAGCCTTGCCAGGGGTGCCTCGATTAGAGTGGAGGGGCACTCCTGGCCATTCTACCAGCAGGGTTATCTCTTATGTGAAGGCTCGACGTATGGTCGAGATGGGGCGTCTAGCTTATTTGGCTTATGTCCGCGATTCTAGTGCGGAGGTTCCTTCCATGGATTCAGTACCAGTTGTTCGTGAGTTTCCAGAGGTGTTTCTTGCAGATCTGCCGGGGATGCCACCCGGCAGAAATATTGACTTATGTATTCATTTGGATCCAGGCGCTCAACCTATTTCTATTCCGCTATGCCATATGGCCCCGCTAGAATTGAAAGAATTGAAGGAGCAGTTGCAAGACTTGCTCGATAAGGGATTCATTAGATCTAGTGTCTCACCCTGGGGTGCGCCCCGTTGTTCGTGAAGAAGAAAGATGGGTCGACACGGATGTGCATAGGTTATCGGCAGCTAAACAAAGTCACCATCAAGAATAAGTATTCATTATCGAGGATTGATGAATTATTTGATCAAATTCAGGGTGCCAAGGTGTTTTCGAAGATTAATTTGAGGTCTGGCTAGTATCAGTTGAAGATTAGGGCATCCGATGTTCCTAAGACAGCTTTTCGGACTTGGTATGGGCATTATGAGTTTCTAGTGATGTCATTTGGGTTGACAAATGCCCCAGCAATATTTATGGATTTGATGAACCGGGTGTTCAAGCCCTACTTGGATTCCTTCATGATTGTTATATTGATGATATATTGATCTACACCCGCAGTCGAGAGGAGCACGTGCAACATCTTCAGATTGTACTTCAGTTTCTGAGAGAAAACCGGTTATATGCCAAGTTTTCAAAGTGCGAGTTTTGGTTAGACTCAATCTCTTTCTTGGGGCACATCATATCGATAGAGGGCATAAAAGTAGATCCTAAGAAGATTGAGGCAGTTCAGAACTGGCCTAGACTCACTTTAACTACAGAGATCCGGAGTTTCCTGGGTTTGGCGGGTTATTACCGCCAGTTCATGGTGGGGTTTTCATCCATAGCAGCCCTATTGACCCAGAAGGGTACCCCATTCAGATGGTCAGATGAGTGTGAGTTGAGCTTTCAGAGGCTCAAGACTGCTTTGACTACGACGCCGGTATTAGTGTTGCCTAAAAGGTTCAGGACCTTAGACGGTGTATTGTGATGCATCTCGTATTGGGCTTGATGCAGTATTGATGCAGGATGGCAGGGTGATCGCATATGCGTCGCGACAGTTGAAGGTTCATGAGAAGAATTACTCTGTTCATGACTTAGAATTGGCAGCCATTCTTTATGCGCTGAAGAATTGGAGGCACTATCTATACGGGCTTGTTGTGCGAGGTATTCATGGATCATCGGAGTCTACAGTATTTGTTCAAGCAAAAGGATCTCAACTTGAGTCAGATGAGGTGGTTGGAGGTGTTGAAAGACTATGATTTTACCATTTTGTATCACCCCAAGAAGGCCAATGTGGTGGCCGATGCCTTGAGTAGAAAGGTAGTGAGTATAGGTAGCCTTACGTACATTCTAGTGGGTGAGAGACTGCCTGCATAAGATGTTCAGACTTTGGCCAATCGGTTTGTGAGATTAGACGTTTCAGAGCCTAGTCGTGTTCTACCTTGCACAGTCGCTCGGTCTTCCTTGTATGAGCGCATCAGAGAGTGGCAGTATGATGACCCTCATTTGCTTGTCCTTAGGGACACAGTGCGGCACGGTGGTGCCAAGCAGGTTACCATTGGAGATGATGGGATTTTGATGATACAGGGTCGTATTTGTGTGCCCAATGTAGATAGACTTCGTGAATTGATTCTTGAAGAGGCCCACAGTTCCCGGTATTCTATTCATCCGAGCGCCACCAAGATGTATTAGTACTTGCGGAAACATTATTGGTGGAGGAGGATGAAGAAGGATATAGTTGCATATGTAGTTCGGTGTTTAAATTGTCAGCAAGTAAAGTACGAGCATCAGAGACCTAGTGGTTTGCTTCAGAAGTTAGAGATTCCTGAGTGGAAACGGGAACGTATCACTATGGATTTTGTTGTTGGACTCCCACGGACTGAGAGGAAGTTCGACGCGGTATGGGTCATTATGGACAGGTTGACCAAGTCAGTGCATTTCATTCCTATGGTAGTTACCTATTCTTCGGAGCAGTTGACTGAGATCTACATTACCGAGATCGTCTATCTTCACGATATGCCCGTGTCTATCATTTCTGATCGAGGTATGCAGTTCACCTCACACTTCTGGAGGGAAATACAGCGTGAGTTGGACACGCAAGTTGAGTTGAGCATAACATTTCATTCCTAGATAGGCGGACAGTCCAAGCACACTATTCAGATATTGGAGAATATGCTTCGTGCTTGTGTTATAGATTTCGGGGGTTCTTGCGATCAATTTTTGCCACTTGCAGAGTTTGCCTACAACAACAGCTACCAGTCGAGCATTCAGATGGATCCCTATGAGGAATTATACGGGAGGCAGTGCCGATCGCCAGTTGGATGGTTCGATCCGAGGGAGGCTCGGTTGTTAAGTACAGATTTGATACAGGATGCCTTGGATAAGGTTAAGATTATTCAGGATCGACTTCGCACAACTAAGTGCAAAAGAGTTATGCCGCCCGTCGAGTTCGTGATGTTGCATTCATGGCCGGAGAGAGAGTTTTGCTCCAGGTTTCACCCATGAAGGGTGTGATGAGGTTCGGAAAGAAGGGCAAGTTGAGCCCTAGGTATACCGGACCCTTTGAGATTCTTGAGAGAGTGGGTGAGGTGGCCTACAAGTTTGCATTGCCACCTAATTTATCAGCAGTCCATCCGGTGTTCTATGTGTCCATGCTCCGAAAGTATCACGGTGATCCGTCCCATGTGTTAGATTTCAGCTCAGTCCAGTTGGACAAGGATTTGACTTGTGAGGAGGAGCCGGTAGCTATTCTAGCCCGGCAGGTTCGATAGTTGAGGTCAAAGAGTTATCCTTCAGTTCGAGTGCAGTGGAGAGGTTCGCCGGTCGAGGCAGCCACTTAGGAGTCTGAGTCGGACATGCAGAGTAGATATCCACACCTTTTTACCAGTCTAGGTGCTTTTCTATGTCCATTCGAGGACGAACGTTTGTTTTAGAGATGGAGAATGTGATGACCCGATAGGTCATCTAGAGCTTTACCCCTAAATTCTGTGTTTCGAAGCCTCAAATAGCTCCTTGTAGCCTTTCTTGATTTGCGTGCGCATTCCATGTCTTTTTCTAAAAGGCTTTTATGTGAAAAACTGATGAAAATAAGAATGCATGCCTTAAAAATTTATTTAAGTTGAGTTCGGACGTTTTGAGCAAACGAACGCAGATCCGTGTTTTGACGGTCCCGTTGTGTCCGTATCGTGATTTGAGACATTGGCGTATGCTCGGAATCGAATTTGGAGGTCCCTAGCTCGAGTTATCGCAATTTGCTAAATATTTTAAGTTTAAAGATCTAGAGAATTTATGAATTTGACCGAAGTTTGACTTTGTAGCTACCGAGTTCGGATTTTGGTTCCGGAGCTTGGTATAGGTTCATTACTATATTTATGACTTAGTTTGCAAAATTTGGTGCAAAACGGAGTTAATTTGATGTGATTCAGACGTCGGTTGTTAAAATAAAAATTCGTAAGTTTTATTGAAAATTTTCTTTGTTTTGGTGTCCGATTCATAGTTCTAGGTTTGGTGTTTTGATCACGCGAGCGAGTTCGTATGATATTTTTGGACAATTGTGCATGTTTGCTTCTGAGTCCCTAGGGGTCGGGTGAGTTTCGGATAGGCTATGGGGTGAATTTTGACTTAGAATCATAGCTGATGCGTTTTTGCTTCTGGTTTTTGTTGCAGATCTCACGTTTGCAAGATCTGGCTTGCATTTGCGAGCCACGCATTTGCGAAGAGGACTTCAAATTTTCGAGCATGGGCTAGGGGGATGGTTTCTCGCATTTGCAAGTACTCTGCCGCATTTGCGATAGAGGCAGGTTTACATTTGTGAACAAGTAGTTCGCATTTGCAATGGGGACTGGGAGGAAGCTAGTTCATAATTGTGATCAATTAGGTCGCATTTGCAGTAAGGGCCAATTCACATTTGCGAACAAGTCATCGCAAATGCGATGATAGCAGAGGTGTGGGTTATTTCGCATTTGCGAATAAAATCTCGCATTTCCGGGGTTCGCAATTGCAAACTCCAGGTTGCAATTGCGATATCTGCGCCTGGTCAAAAGCTAAGTTAGACGGGATTTTGGTTCATTCTTTCAAATTTTCAACCCTAAAAACCTTAGAGGCGATTTTCCCAAGATCTTATCTTCCTCAATTCATTGGTATGTGACTCTAACCTACTTTCTTTCAATTACTCACTACATTTCATAAGATTTCAACCTTAAATCTAGGGTTTTCATGGTAGAAATTGGACATTTTGGTAGAATTAGGGATTTTTATAAAATTAGAATTTAGACCTCGGATTGAGGTCGGATTTCGAAACAAATTACATAACCGGGCTCGGGGGTGAATGGGCAATCGGGTTTTGGTCCGAATTTTGGGTTTTGACCAAGCGAGCCCGGGGTTGACTTTTTTAGTAATGACCTAAATTGAACCTCTTTCACTTGTGGGTAGTTCCTAAGGCTTATTTTGAATTGTTTGGTTAATAATTTGCTAGATTTGGTTGGTTTAGAGGTTTGTTAGAATGGCAAGGCAGTGGTTGGACTTTGAGTCGATTATGGAGCGAGGTAAGTGTCGTGGTTAACCTTGGCTTGAGGGATTAGGACTTGTTTGCCTGTTTGCTACGTGTTTAAATGTATGGGTACAACGTAAATTAGAAGTGACGAGTACCTATGCGTTGCAGTTGGGTTAAAACATGCGGGTGTGACTTGTTTCCTTGTAATTTATTGTCTTCTTTGATTATGATATCCATGCTTAGACTAGTTTATTACGTAATTGATTATTTTTCCACATTTATGAACTATTTGTGATGATTGAGTAATTTTGAAAGTTGAGGTTCGGTCTTTTTGAACCTTTGTTGATGTAAAGTTTATTCTTGTTTATTTTATATCCCAAATGTCTATATTCATTGCTACATAGTAAGGAAGAGTGTTAAAGCACGAAGGGTGATGCCGTGTCGTTTATTGCTTCATTTACTGATTCATACGTGGTGAGAAAGAGAGTTAAAGCACGAAGAGTGATGCCGTGCCACATTTATAATTGGTTTGTTTATTTGAAATGTTCTAAGAAATTGGTTTAAGAATTTCTTAGCATTGACTTGCCTAGCGAGTGAAATATTAGGCGCCATCACGATCCCGAAAGTAGGAATTCCGAATCGTGACATGAACAACTTAAAAAGTCATTCTATGAATTAAAAATCAAATTAGATGTTTATAAAAGTCAAAAATTAGCATTTCTCAATAACATGCGGACCAAGTTCAACATTTCTCTTGTTACTTATAAATATGGTATTCCTATCCTATTGTCCATTTCAATCATAACTTGTGTTCCAGGGTAATACAACATCGTCTATTTAAAAGCTCATAAAATAAAAGGACAAAAGTAGTTATGCCAACAAAATACCAAAAAAAACTAGAAAAGTGGGGATGTTTGACTTTATCACAAATTTTGTAATCTTAAGAGCAGAAAACAATAACTGTACTTTATGAGTAGAATGACTAAAAGTAACTTTTTGTATACTTTATTTTTGTTTTATTACCCAAAAAAATTATTCTTAGAATATGTATGCAACTAAAAATGTCACGATCCAAAATTCAATCCGTCGTGATGGCACTTAAACCAACTCGTTAGGTAAGTCAAATAACAATAGAACACAATATAGTGATAGTGATGAGAGTCAAAAAAATAATAATTGAATTTTATTACAACTCCCCAAGGACTGGTAGTACAAGTCATGATCCACTAAGACTTAGATTTACAAAACCGAAATAAAATAAATACAACATATATTTGAAGTGTACATGAATAGAATTCGAATCTAAAGCTACCAAGGATAAATGATAGCCATAACTGGAACGGAGGTACATCTTCGACGCTAGCCCTTGCCATACACAGCATCATCAACACCAAGATCTGCACGCAAGGTGCAGAAGTGTAGTATGAGTACAACCGATACCAGTTCAATAAGTATCCTAACTAACCTCGGCGAGGTACAAGAAGCACGAACTATAAATGGTACTCTTCAATGCTTGTATAGTCCATAATTTCAACAAGTATAAAACAAATATATGATCAATCAGGAAAATCTCAGGTAAAACCACTTTGATGCTCACAATTCTTTGTTTAAAATATTTGGCTCAGCCAACAATCTAGCATATAAGGAAGTTATGCAAGTAAATCAGGTAAACAATCAAGGAAATTGCAAGTAAAGATGAAATGCAATAACCAAATATCAGTCCGTTGCGGCGCGCAACTTGATCCAAATATAGTAACCAGTTCTCCCAGAGCTCACATCAACCAAAAACCCGTCGGTTTCTCACAATTTGTGTGTACACCATCAATAGAGAAACATGAAAGGGTGACCCTAGGAGGATGGATCTATATCCACACGCAAGCACAGCCAATTCAACATGTTACCAGCCCGGCGTGGTCACGTGCGCAATATCATAAATCGTCCAACGAGGTCATAGGCTCAATATCAACCGCACGGACGACTCACAATTCGCCCGGCATAGTCACGTGCATAACAAAATAATTTGTCCGACATGGTCACTGGCATAACAACATAATCCGTCCAGCATGCTCATAGGCATAACAACATAATCTGCCCGGTGTAGTCACAAGCATAACAATACAATCTACCCGGTATGGTCACAAACATAACAACACAATCCGCCCGGTGTAGTCACAGGCATCTAGTCCAATTATATCTCATAGGAGCAAATAGACAAGAATACATGTATGTGATGAATGAGTTACAAATCTCATGCTCCTGGACTGGTATAAATGACATGCTAAAGTTTAGGCATGTGCAAAGTGTGCTATCGTAGCTCAAATCGATAATTTCATCACAAAATAGCATTTATCAAGTTCATTCAGGGATTAAACCTCTATGTAGCCTCAAACATGGCTCAAACAGTTCACACAATGTTACAAATATGAGAAATATCATAGCTTAAGGCTTAACAAACAATACTAGGCTTTTCATAGCCAAAGCACAATTTGAGTATGGATAAATACCCTCGGTGTTAGCACATGGGCTCAAACCCTACACATGTGCACACCTATAGCATGTAGCTATCACAAAAATTCAAGTTTAGATAAGATACTTACCTCAAACAAGCCAAAACAATACCGAGCAGGCCAAACAATACTCTAAAAATGCCGTCCCACGCGTATCAATCTCCAAATGGCTCGAAACTAGCCAAAAGCAACTCAAGAACATCAAATAATGCCAAAGGAAACAAACCCAATCGATAAATGTCGAATCTTTAATCAAAAGTCCAAAGTCAGTCAAATAGTCAAACTTGGGCCCGCATCTCGAAACTCGACAAAATTTATAAAATTTGATAACACATTCAATTACGAGTCCAACCATACTAGTTTCACTCAAATACGACTCCCAATCGATGTTCAAAACTCAAAAATTCATTTAATGAAATTTTAGATAAAAACCCCCAAATTTGACGTTGAAATTATCAATCAAATGTCAAAAACGAAGATGGATTCATGAAATATAACCAAAATCAAGTATAGAACACTTACCCTAATCCATGTGGTAAAAATCGCCTCTACAATCGCCCAAATCCAAGATCCCCAACTCAAAATATGACCAAATGCACAAATCCTCGATATTATATGCTTCTGCCCAGCTGCTCTGCCTCGTTTCTTGTGCCAAATGATCCGAAAACTCGCTTTTGATTCCTCCAATGGATTTCCCATAAAATTTCAGTCAAGTTAGGCTTTTGATTCACCCTATTTAACCTTATAGTGAAGGAGATATGTTGGTTTCAATATTTGAAAATAGTGCACATTTTTGAATACAAATTCAGTGGTAATTTTGTAATTAATTTGAAAAATCTGGCAATCCAATTCTTAGTAAAATGACCATAAATTCCTCATACGATGTCGAAACTTATGATCCCAGTTGCTGTGTTTCCAAAATTACGATACGAATATAATGGTTAAGCTTGAACACGAATCAAAGGTCGTTTGCTTAATATGGTAACCTTTATGCTCAAATCGACCTCGAAATCTAAAGTAATCACCACGCAACCCAAACTTATCCAAAATGCATCGGAATTTAACTAAACTTTGTGGACATGTACAAAATCATCATACAAACCTATTGGAATAATTAAATCCGATTCCAAGTCCATTTATCTAAAAATCAAACCTTGGTCAACTTTTTCAACTTAAAGCTTCCAAAACGAGAATCATTCTTCCAAATCAATCCCGAACCGCTTGAAAATTGAAACTAACCATACACGCAAGTCATAATACATAATATGAAGCTACTCAAATTTTCAAACCACCAAATGGAACGCTAAAGCTCAAAACGACCGGTCGGGTCGTTACATTCTCCCCACTTAAACATACGTTCATCCTCGAACGTGCCAAGAGTCGTTTCAAAACCATCAAATCGCCATATACCCTCACCATACACATAACGACGGGTGGTTCCACGTCACCCTATCCATATAGGCCCGACAACACCACCTAACAGAGGATCCTTACTTCAACCTTAGTCCATAAACCTTAACACCCAAATCCCCAACATCCAAAACTCATTACATGACCCGATTCTTGCATCTATGCACCGTATAACTCTGATCAAGCTGTATCAAATCATAACCATATCCCAAGGTGTAATCACATGATATACCACATAACTCGCATACTCATAGTAATAATTTCGCTCATAGTAGCTATTCAAGACAAACCCGGTGCCTGTAATAAATCTCATATCAAATAAAACCTCGTTCCAAAACCTTCATACACTACCGATGATGAAAGAAAAACACAGAAACTCATAACCACTCATCAGATCAACAAGTCATGGAGCTCTCTCTCATCTGACAAGAATCAAAGCCAAATACTAAGCCGACTTTCGATATTATTTTTCCAAACATACTGTAATCAAATCCGATAGTATCCATTCTAGGTCTACTGACCTTATTTCATAAAACACAACTATTCTATTGACATGCCATACCAATACAACCTAAAGCCACAAACCGTGCGATCTGTGTACCAATAAGCAACAGTTCAAGTGTACTCAAACATGGAAAAATGACTTAATGAGAGAACCATCCCCCAGGCTCAACAAGTACCACCACAATGCAATGCTATGAACCCATCACATACAATAGAACCAAGACACACGAATCTTATCACAAAGGATCATATCCCAATATAATCCAGTTGCAATGACCCCATCCAAACATTGGTCCATATGAAATACCTCAAGCCACAATGCTTATAAACAACAACCACATGTAATTAGACATCAAGTACACAAAGTGCATGACCATAACCATGGAAAAGCAAATAACACAATATATCACAGTCCGGAAAGAACATAACCAAGGCGCAATCAACCATTCCACACGCCAATCACCATCTTGCTTGAATTCCGCTACAAGGCCCAAACAGAACCGCACCATGTGTGCATATAACCAACAAATCACAACTCCTCGTAGCATAGAAGAGTAACATATAGAACATATTAGAACACAAACAAGATCAACTCTAACCGAATGGCACATCTCTCAACACTGATAGTTTTGAGTCAACAAATCCGACTCGATGTGCAATACACATCTTCCTCGGGCTATCAGTGGGCCCGCAAATCAACCCCTGTCATCTCCAAACGGAGAAATAGCCCTTCAAAAGTCCACAATGACCTAACCATAGCACGTACTACCATCTAGCTAACTTTGGCCACATCTTCACAGTCTGCAACCCCGAAACAATCTGCTTCTGAGAACTCCTAGTCTCCAAATCCATAGAGCACATGAATCGCCATAGCCGATCCCAACTCCACCACTCGAATTACTAACACATCTCTCATACATAATCATCCCTATGAGAAATACTTCTATAATTCTTCCATGCCATATAGCAAAATCTGAACATTAGCAGTCGATCAACCAGGCGAGTACCACCATTCCAGTGAAGCATACTTAAGTCAAAACGCAGTGTGCCTTCTGAAATGCGCACCCTTCTCAGGAAATACCAAGTAGGAATAACATTCATCTAGTCATATGAAACCATCCATGTTGTCTAAGAATTTATGATCTTCCCTTCAAAACTGAACTGCGACCTTGCACATGCAAATTTCAATCCCACACAACACACCGCATCTATCATGCCATCATATGAAAAGCACGAGAATCTCATAATCAACTTTGAGTCACCAGCAGAATACATACCCCATCAGTCAAAAACCTTCCATTTGATCCCCACGCTGGTAGAAATTATCCACCTCAAACCGTGGTAGAAACCATCGGGAACTCTTCGAAATCCATTTGCACATAACCAAGCCATCAGAATTGAATCTCTCTAACTCAACCAAGCCACGCATGTCGCCAAACCCAAGAGTATTGCCACAAAACACCTGTAGAGACTCACCACATTATAAGTACCCAAAGAACCGATCATATCCATTACCATGCTGATCCAACCTACTACCAAGCTATCCTATTTCTTCGAGTTCCTTCCGAATTAACCTCAAGTTGATACTTCTCCTTGCTAGAACACCAGTATCCTTACCCAAAGCTCACCACAAGAGATCCTAGCATAAAACCACACCGCCCTAAGGCCCATAAGCCATTGTATTCCCTCTTAAGCACCCTAAAAGTACCAAAATTGAGACACCCACTCTGAAAAGACCTTTTGTGAATCTAAAGTCGCTACCTTCACCTTCTTGATGCTGGAATGTAGAATTCATAATGATATAGAAATGCCATTAGTCTCGAAACCATTAGATGTAAATCTCAGATTCTAGCCATATACAAATCCAAAAAATTCTCAATTGCTACATATAAATTTTTAATCCATTAGAACCTTCTCAAGAGTCATCCACTCTGCCCAAATCTCAACTACACCGCCCAAACAGGCCGAACGACCTATGCCCCGTTAGCACGACAACACCTAAAGAAGCAACACCTCCTTAACGCAACTGAGCAAATTCCTACTCCATGCACTACATCCTTCACGAATAACAACTCAATAATTCCATGATTCCCATATAGCCATAAAGTGTAATATACCATGCACATAGAAATTTCCTTGCTTAAGTCATCCTAAAAACCAGCCTCTGCAAGTCATAACCGATCCACAAGTATGCCTCAGATCGAAACCAATACAACACATATCCATGCAATCAAATCGTCGATAGCAGACTCTCCCACTTGGCTTAAAGCCATAGATCAGAATACTCGATAACTCAGAATGCCCACACTCTATTATTGCCATAGTACCCTAGTGAGATTCAATTAAATCCTTCACAAGCTCATGTAACACAAACCATATAACACCTCAAATCATCTGCTAAGCTTGCATTCATCCTCGTGACGGCCAGGTAAACTTTCAAAACTAATCCAAACTCAAATCGCAACACCTATTCCCACTGGTAGAAAAGAAAGCCTCCATAAAACATCATAAGGATCACATATCTATAGATTACCCCGCAGGTGCTAACCCACCTGCTTAGCCTCAAACTGACATCTCTCTATACCCTTTTACAGCCACAACTACTATCACAAACATTTAATCTTTTTGAGTTATAACTCATTAATAAGACATGAAAATATACTTCGTTGCACAAATGAAGTAACATGAAAGAATCTCTCAAAAACCTTCATAACTCAAGACTGTATGATACATCCATAGAAATCGGGCATCCAATAGTCCTTTCACATCTCTAGCAAACTCTTCTTGTCACATTAAAATCATCTAAACACATCTCGCAGTAACATCCTACTCATCATATATCCATCCAACTACTCACCGAGCCATCGGTCCTACTCATAGGGACACTATTAGACATAGAAATCCAAAAGCACATGCTCATACAATTGAAACTACCGAGCCTAAACTGCGGTCCACACCGAGATTCCAGTCCTCCATACTGGCCAATCACCAAAACATAGAAAACACATCACGTACCTCATCCATGAAATCCACAAACCATCGATGTAGCTGATATCGAGCGCTCACATGCACATACGAGTGAGTGGAAGGAATTCAAAGATATACGCTTCAAGCTGAATCCGCACTACAAGGAAAGAAATATGGGAAGTGTATCCTAAATTCCTTGTAGCCTCTCGAAGATAGGTATGGGCGTCATCATACCGATCTGCAAGACTCTACTAGACACTTGCTCATTACTCGTAGAACCTATGAACCTAGAGCTCTGATACCAACTTGTCACAATCCAAAATCCAACCCGTTATGATGGAACCTAACCCAACCTGCTAGGTAATCCTAATAACAATAGAACATAATATAGTGATAGTGATGAGAGTAAAAAATACAATAACTAAATTTTTATACAATTCCCCAAGGACTGGTAGTACAAGTCATGAGTCAGTATGACTTAGATTTATAAAATTAAAATGAAATAAATACAACATATGTTTGAAATGTACATGAACATAATTCGAATCTAAAGCTACCAAGGATAAGTGATAGCCATAACTGGAACGCAGGTACATCTTCGATGCCAGCCCTCGCGATACACAACATCATCAACACCAAGATCTGCATGCAAGGTGCAGAAGTTTAGTATGAGTACAACCGACCCCATGTTACTCAATAAGTATCCTACTAACCTCGGCGAGGTATAATAAGCAAGAATTATAAATGATACTCACCAATGCCTGTACAGTCCATAATTTCAACAAGTATAGAACATATATATGATCAATCAGGAAAATCTCAGGTAAAACTACTTTGATGCTCACAATTCTTTGTTTAAAATATTTTGCTTAGTCAACAATCCAGCATATAAGGTATTTATGCAAGTGAATCAGGTAAACAGTCAATAAAATTGCAAGTAAAAATGAAATGCAATAACCAAATATCAGTTTGTTGCGGTGCGCAATCGATCCAAGTATATTAACCAGCTCTCCAAGCGCTCACATAAACCAGAAACCCGTCGTCTTCTTACAATCCGCATGTACACCATCAAGAGAGAAACATAAAAGGGTGACCCTAGGGGGATGATCCGTATCCACACGCAAGCACGGCTAATTCAACGTGCTACCAGCCCGATGTGGTCACAGGCTTAATATCATAAATCGCTCGACGTGGTTACAAGCTCAATATCAACCGCACAGACAACTCACGTGCTGCACGGACAACTCACATGCCAAAATATCAGTATCTGGATCCGCACGGACAACTCATGTGTTGCACGGATAACTCACGTGCCGATACTCACAATGCGCCCGGCGTGGTCACAAGCATAACAACACAATTCGTTCGGCATGGTTACAGGCATAACAACATAATCCGCCCAGCATGGTCACATGCATAACAACACAATCCGTCGGGCGTAGTCACAGGCATAACAACACAATCTACCTGGCGTGGTCACAAGCATAACAACACAATCTGCCCGGCATGGCCACAGGCATCCAGTTCAATCATATCACACAGGAGAAAATAAACAAGAATACATGTATGTGATGAATGTGTAACAAATCTTAAGCTCCTGGACCAGTATAAATGACCTGCTAAAGTGTAGGCACGTGCAAATGTGCTATTGTAGCTCAAATCAGCAATTTCATCACAGAATAGCGTTTATCAAGTTCATTCAGGGATTAAACCTCTATGTAGCCTCAAACATGGCTCAAATAGTTCACACAATGTTACAAATATGAGAAATATCATAGCTTATGGCTTAATAGTCAATACTAGGCTTTTCATAGCCTAAGCACAATTCGAGCATGGATAAATACCCTCGGTGTTAGCACATGGGCTCAAACCCTATACATGTGCGCACCTATAACACGTAGCTATCACAAAAAATTCAGGCAACTAGTACTTCACTAAGTTTAGATAAGATACTTATCTCAAACAAGCCAAAATAATACCAAGCAAGGCAAACAATACTCTAAAAATTCCATTCCATGCATATCAACCTCCAAACATCTCGAAACTAGCCAAAAGCAACTCAAGAACATCAAATAATTTCAAAGGAAACAAACCCAATTGATAAAGGTCGAATCTTTAATCAAAAGCCCAAAGTCAACCAAAAAGTCAAACCTGGGTCCGCACATCAGAACCCGACAAAATTCACAAAATCCGATAACCCATTCAATTATGAGTCGAACTATACTGGTTTCACTCAAACCGACTCCTAATGGATGTTCAAAACTCAAAAATTTACTTTACGAAATTTTAGATAAAACTTCCTAAATTTGACTTTGAAATCATCAATCAAATAGGGCTGTATTGTGGTTCGGCCCCGGCCCGGGCCCGCTGGCCAAACGGGCCAAATGGGCCGGTTCAAATGGGCCAGTTCCTAGCGGTGCAAAAGCCCACCCCGGGCCGGTCCGGACCAAATAGCCCGTGAGCCCGGGACCGTCAGGCGGGCCTGGTCCGTGCCAAACGGGCCCAATGGCTATATTGTAATTTTTAAAAAAAATGGTCAACGGTCAGATTTTTAAAATCTAGCCGTTGGCTTTAATTTTTAGCCGTTTGAAACTTCAGAAAATAACCATTTGGCCCTACCCCAAACTTTTTATAAATACACTTTTTCCCTATTCTCAATTATAAATACTCCCTCATTTTTTCATTTTTACTCACAAATTCATCAATCTCTCTCTAATTTTCTTCTATAATTGCTTACTTTATTATTGCAATTTCGTGAAAAATTATGAAGTTGGTGAACTGAAGTATTCAAGTCTTCAAGTCTTCAACGATATTCAATTTTCAAGAAGTTGTTCGTCATTTCGGTAAACTCGTTCCAACTCTTAAGTTTTAATATTATAGTTTTGTTTTGTTTTATTTAGTATAATTATAATTAATATGAACTTTTCTTTGAAAAAAATATTTGGTGGTAAGGGTAAGGGAAAATCTAAAATTGGTGAATCTAGTCACCAAGCTACTACTCCTCCCCCTGTTACCCGTCCTCCTCCACCTGTTATTCTTGATAGTGATAACCCTTGTTTTCAATTTTTTTGATAGTCAATTTTGCCATGATGTTGCACCAGGTCAACAATTAGATGAAGAAGTTATAGATGCTCTTTATCCTAATCAAACTATCTTTGAAAATGATGAGAAAAATGAAGATTTAGATGAAATGCAGCCGGATTTAGATGATACACCTACTAGTCCTGTTAATAACCCAATTGATGCCCCGCCTGACCCTCCTGTAGTAACCCCTACTTTTAATAGAAAACCTTCTAAACGGCCCGAAACATCTCTTGTTTGGCACTTTTTTACTCAACTAAGAGAACAAAATAAGGCTAAGTGTAAAACTTGTGGGTCTTTGATGACTCATAAATTTACTGGCAACCGTAGCGGTACGGGTAGTTTGACTAGGCACATATTGAAACACCCTAGAGATAAAGCTAGATATTTACAAATGAAAGCTGCGGAAGAGGGGACAAGTGTAGATACTGCGGTTCACCCTAGAACAGGTTCAAATCTAGTTCAACCGGGAATTAACACTGTTACCGGTGGCATTTTATATTACGATCCAAATAAAGATCGTGAAGAATTAGCAAAAATGATTACTGTTATGTGCTTACCCTATAGTTTTCCTTCTAATCCTCATTTTGTGCATTATACTAGAAGAGTTTATAATCCTACTTATATACAATATATATATATATATATATATGTATATATATATGTATATGTATATGTATATATATATACATATATATACATATATATATATATACATATACGTATATATATATATACATATATATATATATATAAGCTATATATATATATATACATATATATAAGGCAACATATATATATATATATAATATATATATAATATATATAATATATATATACAATATATACAAGAAAACAGAAGAATTCAAAGAAGAAGTAAAAAAAATTGCGACATGTTTTGCGGTCCATAACCACTATGCAGACCGCACACTTGACGCAATCTTGGCTGTGAAATACTGGACCTCAGTCTGCGATGGGTTATGTGATCGCATAATCACTATGCGAACAGTATAACCATCGCAGAATTGACTTGCATGCACACAAAACAAAATAACATAATGTGATCGCAAACTCCACCGCAAAGTGGCAAACGCGATCGCAAAATAACCGCAGATAGTTAGGTTTTAACTGGGTGGTCTGTTTCGGTTTGCGGTGACTCTGCGGTCCGCATATTAATTATGCGATCGCAGATGTCTCCGCATTTCGTCATCATCTTCATCCTGAAGAAGGGTTTAGTTATGCGGCCAAAATGCAGACCGCATTCCGATTTTGCGGGTCGCAAATGCCTTTTCGGTTCGTTCCTTTTTTCTTTTTCTTTTTTTTCTGTTCGTTTTTTCTTTGACATTGGTCACAAGCGTTGACCATTTGATTGGCATCATGATAGATTGAAGGCCAATAGTAACCACATTCAAGAACCTTCGCCGCCGTTCGATTTCCTCCATGATGACCCCCAACCGGTGAGTTGTGGCATGCTTTTAGATATAAGGCAATATATATACACAATATATACTATATATATATATTTATATAGAAATATATAAGCAATTTATATTAGTATATACATAGATAGTTTACAAGAAATTTTCCTAGATAAAAAAAATTAAAAAAAATAGTCTGGAACGAAAAGTCCGTTTAGGCCCGCGGGCCCGGCCCATTTAGCCCGGGACCATGTGGGCTTAGGACCGCAGTGGGCCGGTTCCACTCATTTGGCCCATTAGGCTCGGGACCGTTTGGTTCGGGACCGCCTTAGCCCAGGCCCGTTTGGCCCAGGCCTATTTGGCCCATTTAGGCCCGGGCCCGGACCATAATACAACCTTACAATCAAATGTCAAAAATAAAGATGGATTCATGAAATATAACCAAAACCGAGTAGAACACTTACCCCAATCCATGTGGTAAAAATAGCCTCCAAAATCGTCCAAATCCGAGCTCCCCTACTCAAAATATGACCAAATAAACAAAACCTCGATATTATATGCTTCTACCCAGCTATTCGGCCTCGTTTCTTGTGCCAAATAATTTCGAAACTCGCTTTTGATGCCTCCAATGGATTTCTCGTGAAATTCCACTCAAGTTAGGCTTTTGAATCACTCCATTTGACCTTATAATGAAGGAGTTGGTTTCAATATTTGGAAATAATGCATATTTTAAATACGAATTCAGTGTCATTTTCGTAATTAATCTGAAAAATCTGGCAACTCAATTATTAGTAAAATCACCATAAATTCCTTATATGATGTCGAAACTTGATGATTGGGTTGCTATAGTTCCAAAATTACAGTACAAATATAATGGTTTAGTTGAAACACGAATCAAAGACCATTTACTCAATATGGTAACCTTTATACTCAAATCGACATCGAAATCGAAAGCAATCACCATACAACCCAAACTTATCCAACTCATTGGAATTTAACTAAACTATGTGGGCATGTCCAAAAATCATCATACAAACCTATTAGAATAATAAAAATCCGATTCCGAGTCCGTTTATCTAAAAGTCAAACCTTGATTAATTTTTCCAACTTAAAGCTTCTAAAACGAGAATCATTCTTCCAAATCAATCTCCGCCCGAAAATCGAAATCAATCATACACGCAAGTCATAATACATAACATGAAGCTACTCAAATTCTCAAACCACCAAATGAAATGCTAAAGCTCACAATGACCGATCGGGTCGTTACAAAAAAATAGTATTTTTAAATACAAATTCTGTTATAACTGCTTAAGCGCTATACGTGCAAAGTAAGTGGCTAGTAACGACTAGTACTAGTAATATAATGAAAGGACAAAATAAAGTGTAAAAGATGAGTTAGTTGAAGTGTCAAAAAAGTAATTTTATGGATTGAAAATTAAATTGGATGTTCAGAAAGAGCAAAACTAATATTTGTCAATAACTTATCGACCAAATTTATAATTTTTCTCCTGTTGTCTATAGAACATGGCCTCCTTTTTCTTTCCTCCAATTGTTTTCACAGGTGTTTCCTCCGATGCCTCCAGAAGTGGCTCCTAAAAGGGCTCTTGGACTAGCTTCTTCAACGCCTCCACCAATGACTCATAATGTCACCTAAAATGTCTTTTCCAAGGATTCCACCAATGTCTCCTAGAATACCTTCTCCAATGATTCTTTCAATGGCATCATCAATATTCAAGTGGTTGCATAAACGTAAATGAATGACTGTCAAAATTATTCCTATAGAATTCTATTGACAAGAGATACACATACAAGCTACGTGCCTAACGATATAATAAAGGGCTAAAACAAAGCGAAAAAGAGTTAGTTGAAGATCTAACATAATAATTTTATAAATTGAAAAGCAAATGAGAAGTTCATAAGAATCAAAATTAACTTTTTGTCAATTTATAGACAAATTCATAATTTTCCTTGTTACCTATAAAACATGGCATTTATATCCTTTTGTTCTTTTTAGTCATACATTTTGTGCAAAAATAATATATCTATTAGTATAGACTCATATCACAAAAGAAGAGGATAGAAGTGGATAAAAAGGTGATTCGGTCTTTACCACATATTTTATCCTCTTAGGAATAAAGTACATTAACTGTCATCTTAAGTATAAAATACAATAAATTCTTTGTGTCGTCCTTTTTTTCTTTTTTGGATAAAATATTTTAACTACAAACCCCTATAATTAGAATGATTTGACTTATGTGATCAACCAAAAAAAAAAAAGATAAATAAAAGATTGAAGTAAGCTAGCAAAGGATTTAATATTACATGTACCTCAAGCCATTACAGAAAATCTCAAAAGGACCAACCATGATCGAGGAGCCAAGAGCTCCTCTATTTGTCCCTCCAATGGCTCTAACATAGATGGTTCCTCAAATGGCTAGATCGATGGTTCATCCATTAAATTCTTCTTTATTTGCTCCTCCTCCAATATCTCTATCATCAGTTCCTTCTACGGGTCCTTCAAGGGATCTTTCTCATATGCCTCTACCATGGATCCTCCGATAATTCCTTCAAGCTTTGTAAATGTTTGCTCCAATGCATCAAACAGTGGCTCCTAGAAAGGCCCTTAGAGTACCTTTTCCATTGCATCCATCAATGGCTCCTCGAATGTCACATAGAATGACTTTTTCAATGATTCCTCCAATGTCTTTTAAAATATCTTCTCCAATAGTTCCTTCGGTGACGTCACCAATAGATCATTCAATAAATTTCTAAGTGGCTGCATCAATGCCAATGTATGTCTATCAAAACTATTCCTATAGCATTCTACTAACAAGTAATACACGTGCAAGGTACGTGTCTAACTAAATACATTATAATCAAAATTAGCATTTATCAATAACTTGCGGACCAACTTTACATTTTTTCTCTTGTTACTTATATAAACTGACATTCCTATCTTTTTTATTAATTTTGGTCATAAATTTTGTCCAAGAGTAATATAATGTCGTTTATTGTAAAAAGATCATAAAAAGAAGAGGATAGAAGTAGTTATGTGATGACCTGACAGGTCATTTTGAGAATTAGCCTCTATTCTCGTGTTTCGAGAATTTGATTAGCTCTACTTAACGTTTGTCAATTTGCATGCACAGTCCGTTTCCTAATCCGAAAAGTCTTTATGTGAGAAATTAAAGAAATATGAAATTTTACCTTAAAAATGACTAGAATTGACTACAGTAAATATTTCATATAAACTGACCTGCATCAGTGTTTTCACAGCTCCAGTTGGTTCATATCGTGATTTAGAACTTGCGCATATGCCTGAAATTTAATTCGGAAGTCCCTAACTTATTTTGACTCATTTTGCCAAAATTTAGCATTTTTGAAAGTTAGGAATTTCTAAGTTTAACCGTAAGTTGACTTCTTAGCTAACGGGTTTGGATTTTGATGTTAAAACTTGGAATAGTTCCGTATTTCTATTTGAAACTTGTTTACCAAATTTGGTTCAATTCAGAATTCATTTGACTTGATTCAGAGGCTTAAACGTGATTTTAGTGTTCTTGAGTTTCACTTTGAAAGTTCATTCGTTTTGGGATTGATTCGTAGATTTAGATGTTATTTGGTGATTTGATTGCATGAGCAAGTTCGTATGATTACACTTCTGTGCATGTTTGGTTTGGAGCCCGAAGGGCTCGGATGAGTTTCAGATAGGCTACAGATTGATTTTTAGACTTTGGAGATAGCTGATGCCTTCTCTGTAGCTGGTGTGATCTGCAGATCTCACATTTGCGAGGTCTAGCTCGCAATGGTAAGCCTCGCTTTTGCGAACGAATGTTCGCATTTTCGAGCATGGGCTGGATTGGGTGAACCTCGCATTTGCGAGATTTTGTTCGCATTTGGAAATTGTAGACCTTTGCATTTGCTAAGGAAGTGGTCGCAATTGCGATCACTGACCACTGTTGTCTACTTCGCATTTGCGAAGTGTATGGCCGCATTAGTGAATGATTGAAGTTCGCATTTGCGACTTCTATGGCTCTGAGATAGATTTCACATTTGCGACCCTTTTCTCGCATTTGCGGTGTTCGCAATTGCGAATAAGACATCGCAATTGTGACATCTGCGGCTGGGGAAAAACTGGATTTAGCTCATTTCTCACAATCTCTCAACCCTAAACACCCTAGAGGTGATTTTCCAAGAGACTTTTCTTCCTAAATTCATTGGTAAGTGACTTCAATCCATTTTTTTCTAATTACCCATTGCATTTCATGAGATTTCAACATCAAATTTAGGATTTCCATGGTATAAATTAGGGATTTGGGTAGAATTGGAGATTTTTGTAAATTTGAGATTTAGACCACTAATTGAGGTCGGATTTTGTAACAAATCACATAACTGGGCTCGGGGGTGAATGGGTAATTGGGTTTTGGTCCGAATCTTGATTTTGACTAGGCTATCCCGGGGTTGACTTTTGTTGAACTTTTTTCAAAAATGATCTAAATTGAACCTTTTTCATTTATGGGTAGTTTCTAAAGTTTATTTTGAATTATATGGTCAATAAATTGCTAGATTTGGTTGGTTTGGAGGCTTGTTCAAAAGGCAAGGCCATGGTTGATTGATTGCGTGAGTTGAAGAGTGAGGTAAATGTTGGGTCTAACCTTGATTTGAGGGAATTAGGGATCCTTGAACTACATGTTGTGTGAATAATGCGTGAAACGACGTACATGCAAGGTGACGAGTATATATGCTTCGTTACATTACTTGCTTCCCTGTCTTTGTTGCTTCATAGTATATTTTTTTTCATGCCTTCATTGCTATATGCTTATTTGACTTCCATGCCATATTTGCTACTTGCCATTTAGTGTTCTTTATATTAAATCGTCCATTCCTTACATAATTCCATGCTTATTTGTTACTTGTCTCCATTTGCTTTTCTTGCATATTTAGATTGTCTTTGCCTTGCTTGTCTTATAGTTTCGTATCATTTGTGGCCTTCAATAATGTAGTTTCATTTGTATGAGTTGTTAACTGGTAGGTACCGTTGAGTTGGTAAAGTTGAGATATCTGAGTTGTTCGAGATTCTTTGATTATCATGTTATTCTCCATTGCTCGAACATTTGTTCTCTTGATGTAGAACTTCTTGTAAATCTTGCTTGTTGAATTTCTATTGTTGATAGAAATTATTTAGGGAGCGGGTTGCACGCCGCAACTGAAATTGGAAGGTTGAGTTGAAATGGTGGAATAAGGACGAATTATGATATTGACCGTTGATGATATGGTGGGATCAGGTTGCGCACCGCAACGGATTTTATAAAGTTATATTTGTTTGTGACGGTTGGTTCTACCTCGGATTGAGATGAGTTTATATGACTTGTTATTCTTGGCTCTCAGTTAGTTGGATTTTGAGTTTGTTGTTACTAATTAACTGCTTTATTTCCATTCCTGTCTATTTCTGCTATTATTATTATTATTATTATTATTATTATTATTATTGTTGTTGTTGTTGTTGTTGTTGTTGTTGCTGTTGTTGTTGTTGTTGTTGTTGTTGTTGTTGTTGTTGTTATTATTATTATTATTATTATTATTATTATTATTATTATTATTATTATTATTGTTATTATTATTATTGCGTACAGGTTATTGTAAGTGACCCGCCTTAGCCTCGTCACTATTTCGTCGAGGTTAGACTCGGTACTTACATAGTACATGAGGTCGGTTGTACTCATACTATACTCTGCACTTCTTGTGCAGATACTGGAGTTGGTCCCAGCGGCATTCAGTAGACTTGCTCGAATCCAGCTATCAGTGGAGACTTGAGGTATAGCTGCACGATGTTCGCTGCCCTGAAGTCCCCTTCTAAATTTTAGCTGTTTACTTTGATTAAGACAATTATGTTTATTTCAAACTTTTATCTATAGTATACACTCCTGTATTCGTGAAACCAGTTCCAGGATTTTGTATTTGGATTCCGTCACTTATTAGTCTATTACCTTATTTCAGACTGTTCAGTTTCATCATTGTCATTTGATTTGGAAATTGTTAAAAATGGTTAATAACTATATCTAATGTTGGCTTGCCTAGCAAGTGAAATATTAGGTACCATCACAGCCCTGAGAGTGGGAATTTTAGGTCGTGACAAGTTGGTATCAGAGCACTAGGTTGCCTAGGTCTCACGAGTCAGGAGCAAGCTTGGTTGCGTCTGGAGGATCGGTACAGAGACATCTGTACTTATCTTTCAGAGGCTATGGAGTTTTAGGAAAAATATCACTTCTTTCTTTCTCTATCGTATGATTTCATTCTATCATTGATGATTGAACCATTCTTTGTTCTCTCGCAGATGCCGAGAATACTCACAGCATCAGCACCACAGCCTCCTATGGCCGTTACTATCAGGGGTAGAGGCCGAGGTAGAGGTAGAGCTCAGCCTAGAGCTTAAGCAGCACCACCCACAATGGAGCCTCAAATAAGTCATGAGGAGGAGGACCCAACTCAAACGTACCTGTCGGACCAGCTCAGGTCCTGGAGGGATTCATAGCCACTCTAGTGCTTCAGGACACTCTAGTCCGCTTAGTGGGCCTTATGGAGAGTGTGGCCTAGACCGGCGCATTTCCGGTGGCACCATCCGTCTTTCAGGCTGGGGGGAGGAGCACAAACTCCCGCTACTCACACCCCGGAGCTGGTGGCTCCCCTATATTAGACTTTAGCAGCCCAGCCAGTTAGGGTAGTTCAACCGGTTATTGCGGCACAGGCGGGGAATAGACCACTAAGTCTTTTGAGGCCTTTTTGAGGTTGGATAGGTTTACCAAGCTCATTTCTGTTCATTTTAGCGGTGCATCTTCTGAGGACCCAGAGGATTACCTGGACCGTTGCCACGAGGTATTGCGCAACATGGGTATAATTTAGACCAAGGGGGTCAACTTTGCAGTGTTCCAGATGACCGGTTCTGCTAAGAGATGGTAGAGAGATTATATGTTGACCAGACCAGCTGGTTCACTTGCACTTACCTGGGATCAGTTTTCATAGCTATTTCTAGAGAAGTTCATTATTTTCACTCTGAGAGAGGATTACCGCAGGCAGTTTGAGCATCTTCAGTAGGGTAGCATGACCGTCACCCAGTATGAGACTTGATTTGTGGATCTAGCTCGCCATGCCATTGTTTTACTCCCTACTGAGAGGGAGAGAGTGAGGAGATTCATTAATGGGCTCACTTTTAAAATTAGGCTACAGATGGCCAAGGAGACTGGAGATGATATTTCTTTCCAATGGACCATAGATATTGCTAGACGGATCGAGATGGTTCGTGGTCAGGAGAGGGGGCTGATGTTTGATAAGAGGCCTCGTCATATTGGTGGCTTCAGTGGTGCCTTGTCTGGAGGCAGGGGTTCTTTTGGCATGGTCTATCCTCCTAGGTTGATTCAGTCAGATCTTTAGGTAGCCTATAGTGCTTCGGGCAGTCGTGGTTCTTATGGGTCTTGTCCTGAGCAGCCGGCATTCAGTGCACATTCAGCTCCTATCAGTGCACAATAGCTATTTGGGCCATCAGGTTCAGTCTTTGCTTCAGCAGCCTCAACAACCGAGAAAGTGTTTTGAGTGTGGGGGCATAGGTCATATCAGAAGGTATTGCCCTAGATTGTCAAGCATCATCGCAGCAGGGTTCTCATGCCATCATTCCAGCACCGATTGCTCCACTGCCCCCACAACAAGCTAGAGGCGGGGGTCAGATCGTTAGAGTGGAGATTAGGCCATTAGAGGTGGAGGGCAGCCAACTAGGGGTCGCTGATGGGCGGAGGTCAGAATGGTGGGGCCCAGCCCCATTTTTATGCATTCTCATCTAGACCCGAGCCAGAGTCATCTGACACTGTCATCACAAGTATTCTTCTGGTTTGCCATAGAGATGCTTCTGTTCTATTTGATCACGACTTTACTTATTCCTACGTGTCATCCTATTTTCCTTCATATCTGATTGTGCCTCGTGATTCCTTGAGTGCTCTTGTATATGTGTCCATGCTTTTGGGAGATTCTAATGTTGTAGATCATTTTTATCGCTCGTGCGTGGTTTCTATCGGGAGCCTAGAGACTAGTGTAGATCTCCTACTTCTTGAAATGGTGGACTTTGATGTTATCTTGGATATGGATTGGCTGTCACCTTACCATGCTATATTGGACTGTCACGCCAAGACGATGACCTTAGCCATGCCGGGATTTCCCTGATTAGAGTGGAGGGGGACTCCTGGCCATTCTACTAGCAATGTTATTTGTTATGTGAAGGCTCGACATATGGCCGAGAAGGGGTGTCTAACATATTTGGCCTATGTTCGTGATTCTAGCACGGAGGTTCCTTCCATGGGTTCAGTACCTGTTGTGCATGAATTTCCAGAGTTGTTTCCCGCAGATCTATTAGGGATGCCACCCGACAGGGCTATTGATTTTTGTACGGACCTGGCTCTGGGCACTCAGCCCATTTCTATTCCACCATACCGTATGGAACCACCTGAGTTGAAGCAACTGAAGGAGCAATTACAGGATTTGCTTGATAAGGGATTCATTAGACCTAGTGTCTCACCTTGGGGTGCGCCTGTGTTGTTCGTGAAGAAGAAGGATGGTTCGATGAGGATGTGTATAAACCATCACTAGTTAAACAAAGTGACTATCAAGAAAAAGTACCCCTTGCCGAGGATTGATGACTTATTTGATCAGTTTCAAGGTGCCAAAGTATTTTCGAAGATTGATTTGAGGTCTGGCTAACATCAGCTGAAGATTAGGGCATCGGATATTCCTAAGACAGCTTTTTGGGCTAGGTATGGGCATTATGAGTTCCTAGTGATGTCATTTGGGTTGACTAATGCCCCAGCAGCATTCATGGATTTGATGAACCATGTATTCAAGCCCTACTTGAATTCTTTTGTGATTGTATTCATTGATGATATCTTGATCTACTCCCACAGTCGAGAGAAGCATGAGCAACATCTTAGAGTGGTACTTCAGACTCTGAGAGATAGTCAGTTATATGCCAAGTTTTCCAAGTGTGAGTTTTGGTTGGACTCTACTACCTTTTCGGGGCATGTCGTATCTGCAAAGGGCATTAAAGTGGATCCTATGAAGATTGAGGCAGTTCAGAATATGTCTAGACCTCCTTCAACCGGTTTGTGGAGGGGTATTCATCCATAACAACCCCATTGACTAGATTGATCCATAAGGGTGCTCCATTTAGGTGGTCGAATGAGTGTGAGTTGAGCTTTCAGAAGCTCAAGACTGCTTTGACTACAGCTGCGGTGTTGATATTACCCATAGGTTGGGGATCTTATACGGTGTATTGTAATGCATCACGTGTTGGGCTCGGGGCAGTATTGATGCGGGATGGCAGGGTGATCACATATGCGTCGCGACAGTTGAAGGTTCATGAGAAGAATTACTCTGTTCATGACTTAGAGTTAGCAACCATTGTTTATGAATTGAAGATTTGGAGGCATTACCTCTACGGCGTGTCATATGAGGTGTTCATGGACCATCGGAGTCTTCAATATTCGTTCAAGCAAAAGGATCTCAATTTGAGGCAGCGGAGGTGGTTGGAGCTGCTAAAAGACTATGATATAACCATTTTGTATCATCCGGGAAGGTTAATGTGGTGGCCGATGCCTTGAGTAGAAAGGCTGTGAGTATGGGTAGCCTTTTGTATATTCCAGCTGGTGAGAGACCACTTGCATCAGATGATCAGGCCTTGGCCAATCAGCTCGTAAGGTTAGATGTTTCAGAGCCCAGTCGTGTCTTAGCTTGCACAGTCTCTTGGTCTTCTTTGTATGAGCGCATCAGAGAGTGTTAGTATGATGACCCCCATTTGCTTGTCCTTAAGGACATAGTGTGGCACGGTGGTGCCAAGCAGGTTACTATTGGAGATGATGTGGTGTTGCAGATGCAAGGTCAGATTTGTGTGCCCAATATGGATGGGTTTCGTAAGTTGATTCTTGAGGAGTCCCACAGTTTTCGGTATTCTATTCATCCGCCAAGATGTATCAAGACTTGCAGTAGCATTATTGGTGGAGGAGAATAAAGAATGATACAGTTGCGTATGTAGCTTGGTGCCTAAATTGTCATCAAGTAATGTACGAGCATTAAAGGCCTGGTGGTTTGCTTCAGAGGTTGGAGATTCCTGAATGGAAGTGGGAGAGTATTACCATGGATTTTGTTTTAGGCTCCCACGGACTCAGAAGAAGTCTGACGCGGCATGGGTCATTGTGGATAGGTTGACCAAGTCGGCACATTTTATTCCAGTAGCAGTTACCTATTCTTCAGAGCAGTTGGCTGAGATCTGTATATGCGAGATCGTCTGTCTTCATGGTGTGTCGGTGTCCATCATTTCTGATTGAGGTATGTAGTTCACCTCGCACTTTTGTAGGTCCGTACATTGTGAGTTAGACACACGGGTTGGGTTGAGTACAACATTTCACCCCCAGACGGACGGACAGTCCGAGTGCATCATTCAGATATTGGAGGATATGCTATACGCTTGTGTTATGGATTTTAGGGGTTCTTGGGACCAATTCTCGCTGCTTGCGGAGTTTGGCTACAACAACAACTACCAATCGAGTATTCAGATGGCTGCCTATGAGGCATTGTAGGGGAGGCGGTGTCGTTCTGGTTGGATTGAGCTGGGAGAGGTCGATTATTGGGTATCTATTTGGTCCAAGATGCCTTAGAAAAGGTCAAGACAATCAGGATCGACTCCGCACAACTCAGTTTAGGTAGAAGAGTTTTGCCGATCCTAGAATTCGTGATGTTTCATTCATGGTTGGAGAGAGGGTTTTGCTCTGGGTTTCGCCCATGAAGGGTGTGATGAGGTTCGAAAAGAAGGGTACGTTGAACCCTAGGTATATCAGACCATTTGAGATTCTTGAGAGGATGGGTGAGGTAGCTTATAGACTGGCTTTTCCACCCAGTTTGTCAGCAGTCTATCCGGTGTTCCATGTGTCCATGCTCCTGAAGTATCACGGTGATCCATCCCATGTGTTAGATTTCAGCTCAGTCCATTGGACAAGGATTTGACTTATGAAGAGGAGCCGGTGGCTATTTTAGCCTTGCAGTTCCGGCAGTTGAGGCTAAGATTTATCCTTAAGTTCGAGTGCAGTGGAGAGGTCAGCCGATTGAGGCAGCTACGTGGGAGTCCGAGTCCGATATGCAGGATAGACACCCAAAACTTTTCACTAGTCCAGGTACTTTTCTATGTCCATTCGAGGACGAACGTTTGTTTTAGAAATGGAGAATGTGCTAACCTGATAGGTCATTATGAGCTTTAGCCTCTATCTCGTGTTCCAAAGACCTTGATTAGCTCCGCTTAGAGTTTCTCGATTTGTGTGCACAATCCATGTCCTAATCCAGAAAGTCTTTATGTGAAAAATTGAAGAAATGTAAAATTTTGCCTTAAAAAATGACTAGAGTTGACTACGGTCAACATTTTATGTAAACGGATCCATATCAGTATTTTGACAGACCCGGTGGGTCCGTATCATGATTAGGACTTGGGCATATGCCCCGAACTTAATTCGGAAGTCCCTAACTTATTTTGACTCATTTTGCCGAAATCTAGCATTATTGAAAGTTGGAAATTTCTAAATTTGACCGTTGGTTGACTTCTTAGATAACGAGTTCAGATATTGATGTTAAAACTTGAAATAGTTCTGTATTGCTATTTGAAACTTGTTTGCAAAATTTGGTTCAATTCAGAATTCATTTGACATGATTCGGATACTTAAACGTGATTCTAGTGTTCTTGAGTTTCACTTTGAATGTTCATTCATTTTGAAGATTGATTCGTAGATTTAGATGTTATTTTGATGATTTGATTGCACGAGCAAGTTCGTATGATGTTATTACACTACTGTGCATGTTTGGTTTGGAACCCGAGGGGCTCGGGTGAGTTTCGAATAGGCTACAGATTGATTTTTGGACTTTCAAGATAGCTAATGCATTCTCTGTTGCTGGTGTGATTTGCAGATCTCGCATTTGCGAGGTCTAGCTCGCAATTGCGAGCCTCGCTTTTGCGAACAAATGTTCTCTTTTGCAAGCGTGGGCTGGATTGTGTGAACCTCACATTTGCGAAAACTTGTTAGGATTTGCAAACTGTGGACCTTCGCATTTGCGAAGGAAGTGGTCGCAATTGCAATCACTGACCACTATTGTCTGCTTCACATTTGTGAAGTGTATGGCAGCATTTGTGAAGGATGAAAGCTCGCATTTGCGAGCCAAATGTTGCATTTGCGACTTCTGTGGCTCTGAGACAGGGTTCGTATTTTTGGTGTTCGCAATTGCGAACAAGACATCGCAATTGCGACATCTACAACTGGGTAAAAGAGGGAAAAACGGGATTTAGCTCATTTCTCACAATCTCTCAACTCTAAACACCCTAGAGGCGATTTTCTAACAGACCTTTCTTCTTAAATTATTTGCTAAGTGACTTTAATCAATTTTTTTTTTCAATTATCCATTGCATTTCATGAGATTTCAACATTAAATTTTAGTTTTTCATGGTAGAAATTAGGGATTTGGGTAGAATTGGAGATTTTTGTAAAATTGAGATTTAGACCTCGAATTGAGGTCGGATTTCGAAAGAAATCACATAACCAGGCTCAGGGGTGAATGAGTAATCGGGTTTAGGTTTGAATCTCGATTTTGATCAAGCAAGCCCGGGGCTGACATTTGTTGATTTTATTTTTTCAAAATGATCTAAGTTGAACCTTTTTCATTTGTGGGTAGTTTTTAAAGCTTATTTTGATTCATTTGGTCACTAATTTTCTAGATTTGGTTGGTTTGGAGGCTTGTTCAAAAGGCAAGGCCATGATTGATTGATTGCATGAGTTGCGGAGTGAGGTAAGTGTTGGGCCTAACCTTGATTTGAGGAAATTAGGGACCTTTGAACTACTTGTTGTGTGAATTATGTGTGAAACAGCGTATATGCGAGGTGACGAGTGTATATGCGCCGTTACATTACTTGCTTCCCTGTCTTTGTTGCTTCATAGTATATCTTGTTTCATGCCTTAATTGCTATATGCTTATTTGACTTCCATGCCATATTTGCTACTTGCCATTTAGTGTTCCTTATATTAAATTGTCCATTCCTTCCATAATTCCATGCTTATTTGCTACTTGTCTCTATTTGCTTTTCTTGCATATTTAGATTGTCTTTGCCTTGCTTGTCTTATAGCTTCGTATAATTTGTTTCCTTCAATAATGTAGTTTCATTTGTATGAGTTGTTAAATGGTAGATACCGTTGAGTTGGTAAAGTTGAGACATCTGAGTTGTTCGAGATTCTTTGATTATCATGTTATTCTCCATTGCTCATACATTTGTTCTCTTGATGTAGAACTTCTTGTAAATCTTGGTCGTTGAATTGCTATTGTTGAAATTGTTTGGGAAGCGGGTTGCGCTGCAACGGAAATTGAAGGCAATGAGTTGAAATGGTGGAATAAGGACGGATTGTGATATTGACAGTTGATGATATGGCGGGATCGGGTTGCGCGCCGCAATGGATTGTATAAAGTTATATTTGTTTGTGACGCTTGGTTCTGCCTCGGTAATTGAGATAGTTTATTTGACTTGTTATTCTGGGCTCTCTGTTAGTTGGATATTGATTTCGTTGTTATTATTAATTGCTTTATTTCTATTTCTGTCTTTTCTATTATTATTATTATAATTATTATTATTATTATCATTATTATTATTATTATTGTGTACCAATTATTGTATGTATCCACCTTAGCCTCGTCACTACTTCGTCGAGGTTAAGCTCGGTACTTATAGAGTTTATGGGGTCGGTTGTACTCATACTACATTCTGCACTTCTTGTGCAGACATCGGAGTTGGTCCCAGCGGCGTTCAGTAGACTTGCTCGAATCCAGCCATCAATGGAGACTTGAGGTATAGCTGCACAACGTTCGCAGCCCTGAAGTCCCCTTCTATATTTTAGCTGTTTACTTTGATTCAGACAGTTATGTTTATATCAAACTTTTATCTATAGTATTCTAGACACTCATGTATCTGATTTTAGGCAAAAATGCTATACTTTTAGTACGTTAGTCACCTTATATGTTGTTAGTTTAGTGGTTAATTGTGCGACGTTTGAGCTAAATTATTGTTTTATGTGTAGGAGCATCGGAAGATAAAAGCGAATGAAGGTTGCACAAAAAAAGGACCAAAATGCAAGAAAAGAGCACAAAAATGCCAAGTACCAAAACAGTGCTACAAACCAGGGTTAGCGATGTCCATAGCCAGCTTGATCGGCGCTAAAACCAGGCTTCGCGAGGTGTATAGCCAGGTTGACCACGCTATAAGCCTGGCTTCACGAGGACTAGAGCCTGGTAATTAAAAGTCGTGGGCTAAAAGGCTCCAACTCGGATTTGGACTCAAGGAGTTCAACCCTAGCCTATAAATACTCCCTAATCATGTCTACGGGGGGGGGG